>JASKGM010019735.1:0-18370 GCA_034509205.1 Ceratonia siliqua
TATATAAAATTATTAAATTACTTAAATATGTATAAATTAAGTTTAGAATAATAAATAATACATATATTATATTCATTTACATTTAAAATATAAAAATGATATTATTTGAATTCAAAAATTTATAAAAAATTATGTTAAAACGATGTTGTTTTAATAAAAGAAAAAATAAAAAATCATTAACTTGGTCTGATTCATCGATTTTTGACCAAGTTTGATTGATTCACTAATTTTTTATTGGTCAATTTTTATAATTAACTGGATCGGTCCACTTACTGATTCATTGATTTTTGAATTGATTAATTTGTCTGATTTAATTTTTATTTATATATATATATATATATATATTGGGTTTCAATAAAAAAAATTATATTTCATATAAAAATACTTAAGTATTAATCTATACCAAAGATAGAATTATATTTATAAATAAAAAGTATAAGAGAAAACATTTATAGGTATAACATATATTATGACTCAAATTTTTCATATTTATTATCCAATTTATTTGTTTTATTTGTATTGTATTATATTCAAACACATAGTCTCATTATAACTAAGACGCGCGTGAAATCCGTGTTATCTGATGATGTTTCATGGTAAATTAAGATAATTGTTTTTTTAAGAAATAAATACAATTTACTAAGAATTGAAATCATGAATATTTTCTTGCCGAATAAAAAGAAAGAGAAGGAAAATAAAAGAAGAGACATCAACATTTATGTTTATTTATTATCATTTGTCTTCATTCAAATATTAGTTATTAGTTGGGAGGGTCATCATGATTCATGAATATGGTTGCCTTAATGGTGAGAAATAATCAGATTGGGCAGCTCACTTTTTGGGCAATACCCAATTGAAAAGGTCCTCATTCCTCACACCTAACTAGGTGAGGGGGACAACTCACAAGGGCAAACCAACCTATGATTATACCCGGAGTAAATATATTCATATATCATTTCTTTTACATTAATTTTATTTATTTTTATTATTATATTATAAAATAATAATAATAATAAAATAATATATAAAAAATGAGATATTAAAATAAATATTACTCCCCTCTCCCAATTTTAAAAGGATAAGAGAGTTTAAATATTAAAAAAAATATTTTTTAATAATAAAAAATTAATTATAAGTATAAAGAAATTAAAAAAATAAATACAACCAACAAATTTTTAAAATATTAAGAAGCATCATGCATTTAAAAAATTAAATTTTGAAGAAAAAGTAAATAAATTTAAATAAAATATAAAAACATCTCAAAAAATTTTTTTAAAAAAATGATGATCCTAAGATAATCTCTATACAAATAATGTAAAAAAAAAAAATACTTCTTCCATTTTAAATTATCTGTCGTTTAAAATAATAATACAAGAATTAAGATAATTATTAAATAACTCTAATTTATAAAAAAATAATTATATTTAATTAAATTATTTTTATTTAAGTTAATTTAAATTTTTATTATTATTCTATTAAAGATAATAAAAAATAAAGATATTATTCAAATAATAAATAATTTAAATAAAATAAAAATTTTAAAATAATAAATAATTTAAAATAAATAATATATATAAGTTGTCTTCTATTAATTACCCACCCATAATGGTTAATACCAGAAGGGGATGGTACAGCGCTATCAATGTGCTGGCACAAGATGGGTTGTCGTGGGTTAAGCAGAGGGAATGGCTGGAATGAAAAGATATGGACATTATTGGGTCATTCATTAATTAAAAAACTCGTGCTTATTTACATTAAATTCCACGGAGGACCCCGTATCGTGGAATTTATCATTCATTTCGCCAGACGGTAATTTCAGTCAGCCTATAAGGGTGATTACGGAAAAACACAAAATATTGACCAGACGGCGGTCTAGTGGGGGTTTGGTATGGCGCACAGGGGCTGGTGACAGACTTGACAGTTGATTCCGTTTATTATGAGTTGGAAAATAAAAAGCTGAAGTTGAATGAAATTGGGGTTTCCAAGGCCAGACCCCCACTATTATTTGTTTCTATTACTAAGCAACAGTCAATACACACCTCATCCTTTTATCTAGAAACTATAAAGACGGTTCTTGATATCAATTTGAAATTAAACTAGGTACCAGAAAGCACTAATTTTTTTATCTTAATATATGTTTATATTAATAATTTAATTATACTATATATATATATATATATGTTGATTGCAATTAATTTAAAATTTTAATTTTAATTTCTCAAAACTTTATTTGAATTTTATAAAAATTAAATAAATTATAAATTAGAGATCATCGTGGATCCTTATATTCTTTTCCGCTACATGAGAAAAGCCTTTCTGCTTCTACGTGTACTATTCTCATCCCTATATTAGCCTCAATGATTCTTCCAATTGGTTGAAAAATGTTGACTAAATTATTTTTGGTGCTTCTAGAATTATATCTTGTAATATTTGATTTTCCCCTCCCGTATCATTTGTTGTTTGATGAATTAAAGAAGAACACAAGTCTCTCGAATAAAATTATCTCTAATATTTTGTTAACCAGATCTAACTCTTCTAAAGGACCCTTTACATTTAATGTAGATGGGTGACTGGGAATAACAAAACTCAAGAAATATGATTTCCACACATTATAGGTGATTATCATATGTTAATTATTTACGATACTCCGTCTTGCACTTTGCTTTCTACAATGAACCTGGCACTTTCCCTTTAGAATATCCTTTTCCTCGTCAACCAGCTTCAACTTATATACATCGAATCATAATGATGATCCACTTACACATCCTGCATTCCCAATTCACAAGGAACCAATGCACCTTTTAAAATTCTGTTACGAAATTTATAATATCTTTATACCAACCTAACAGAAAGAAATAGGATACATGAACCTACATTCAGAAGATGAGGCCACTGGATTCCATATTCTTTGATTTTAAACCTTAGCATTGAAATGCCAGTGTTAAACTAATTACAACATACATGAAGCCTCATATCCTAGCTACTAGCAAAAAGAACTTCAAGCCTCTATTTCTCCCCTAACAGAATTTGTTCTACGTTAATGCACAAGCAAATAGATTTTAAGGCTGAAAAGAATCAGGTACAGTAATATAAATCACTGCAGCATGTCTTTCCATGTCAAGTAATTGCAGCAGTTTTGTTTATTACTCGAGACAGCAGAAGGTGACACCTTTTCTACAATAACATTACTATTGTGATCAATTCTATAGGAGACATCCAGTCCCTCCAAAGTCAGGTGATAAATGACTTCCTTAGAATTTAGAGAATTATGCTCCCTTTTATGAACACAAGCTGTTTCATCTTGATACTCATCTATATCAGAAGTATCACCCAACAGTTCATCACTTTCTTTCTGTGAGATGGCATCATGAGGCCGATTCCTTTGACTCAATGACCGAATGTCCCATGAAAGAACTTGTTTTATCAAGCTTTGAAATTCACCCGGTGAGGCATACAGTGATTTCTTTTCCTAAAGCAGTAAGAGACAATCATTAGGCATCAGCCATATGAGTGGTAATAAAAGGACTAAAAAGAAGAATATTAAGTATTGTGGCCAAGGAAAGAAAAAAGACCATATCATCAACAATGCAGTCATTTTGCAATATAAGGTCATAGAAAAACAAGGTTACCATCAGATATACAAAGTATAGCAAACAACGATAAGTTCAGAAGAAAAAAGGCTGGAAATCATCTTGGTCTAGAAGATATCATAAGCTCACCATCCAACATCTAATATCTGTGTGGCTAATTATCATGAATGAATGCTTTCTTTTTTTTCTTTTTCATATAGTATTGTAAAATAAACTTATGATTGTTATATACTAAACCAACTATTTAGACAATCAAGCTCAAACAATAATTTCAAGTATCATATTCTACCAAGTGAAAATAGGGAAGTATAACCAGAACTCACTGGTTGGGATTACAGCAGCTACAAAAGTGATATGAACCCAAAACATAAAGCTAAGGGGGCATTTGGTAGGGGTTATATTTTTAGATTCCTAGACAAATGAGGTGGGAATAATTCTTTCCCACATTTGTTAGCAAAGATAGAAAAACATCCCCAGGCATTAAACTTGCCCGGGAATGAAAATTTGTTCATGAGGGAAAATTTTTCATTCCCACTTGTGAGAGGGGGAAAGATTTTTTTCCCATGGGAATGGAAAAGTTTTCATATATGAAATTACCCCCATTTCTTTATACCCCTCTTCCTGAGCCTTCACTCTTCCTCATTTTCCCTCTTCCTCCATCTCGGTTCCCTTAGCAGAAGCTCCACCATCGCGCCACCTACATCGCCGTCACTGTCTCAGTATCTCCACCATCCCGCCAACCAGGAAGTAAAGTGAAAGAAGAGGACCCTTTGTTTTTCTTCTGGGTTGTTTCTAACAAAAAGGATCAATAATGGCGTTATGGCAATGATGCACAAGGAAGACAGAAGTTGCAAACTAAATGGTTGAACTTGTAAGTCTGTGCTCGATTTCTTCCAGTAGTTAAAAGAAAAATGAAAAATTTGGTAATTAATATTTTCAAAAAATATAATGAAAATGTAATATAAAATTTTAAGTGAGCTCCCTCGTGAAATTCGTGGTTGTACCATTTGGGATTGCATGAGAATGAGATTAGAGAAAAAAATATTAATTATACTTAGATAGCTAAATTATCAAAGATAAGTTGATAGACCCCCAGTTATGGTGACATATGGGAGAAAAGGGAAGGGCAAAAGAGACCTTACCTAACTAGTATACGTGTCAGACGATCCATAAGATTTGGGAAGAGGTCAGTCGTGGGAGTGAGTGCTGGGACGTTGGGGCAGTGTGTTTGTCCTAAAGTGCAGTGGATATAGAGGGGTTTTGGGGGCTTCTGGGGGAGGAGAGTATGGAGTAAGGGGAGTCCTAGCACCTAGCTAGGTAAGGGATCTGTGAGTGTGTTGCATTTTTCTGTCATTTTCAGTCTTGTTGGTGAGAGTCATTTCCATTATTGAGGAGTATTATAATCCTCTGTTTGGTTGTTAATTTCGTCACTTTCCAGTAATTGGTGTGTTGGAATTCTGGTATATACAGGAGTCCTTTCAACTAAACTTTCTATCCTTAAATATAGCCAGTGTTCTTTATTTTCTGGTGTAGTATCTGTTTAGCTTGGGTTCCATCATTTTTGGTCTCAAAGCAGTAAGGATCCGGGGTATGGTCAGCACAAGAATGGAGGAATGGAAGGAAGGGATGGAACAGGGTCTTAATGAAGTCAGGAGGGAGGTGAATATTATTAGGCAATATTTTGTAGAGCTTCGAGAGTTAATGGCAGCTAACAAAGGTAAGGCTCTAGTGAAAGGAGAAGGTTCAGCAGGAGGTTCTAATGGAGAAAACAGAGCAGAAGCTGTTGTTGGGGAAGAAAAAGGAACCATGAGGGTGGACTGCGAGGGAGAAAACAAATTTAGAAAATTGGATTTACCTTTATTGGCAGGGGAGGATCCCACAGGTTGGTTGTTTAGGGTGGAGAGATATTTCACCATCAATGAAATATCTGAATGTGAAAGAATGGAAGCTGTGGCAGTTTGTTTAGAGGGTAGGGCACTTAACTGGTTTCAGTGGCGAGATGGAAGAGCTAGAATACGTTCTTGGGCTACTTTCAGGGAGGCGCTACTTGATCAATTTCAATCTTCGCAGGCTAGGGATGGATATGAGCAGTTAGTAGCTTTGAGACAGACTGGCACCATCACAGAATATAGGAAGGAGTTTGAGCTCCTCTTAGCCGCACTCACTGATGCGCCAAAAAATTTGTTGATTGAAACGTTTCTGAATGGCTTGCGTGAAGACATACGCGCAGAGGTGAAGATGGGAAGACCTACTAACCTACAGGCGGTAATGGGCTTGGCGCATAAGGTGGAGGAAAGAAATTGGATTCTAGACAGGGGAAAGGAAGCAAGAAAGGGCTGAGTCAATCAACCCGAGCCCAACCTGAGACCCACTTCAACAACTTAGGGTCCTAGTTAAGTTTCTCCATATCCGGGATCTACGACAACTGCATACTCACCTTCGACTGAGAGAACCGAGTTTGGGAAGAGCTACCAGACAAGTGGGAAGTCCGGCGAAGGGCAGAGAATGCCGATAGGCACTGGGGAATCTTCTGGGCAGTCCAAAAATAGGATGGGCAGATGGGAGAGACCCTATCGGAGGATGTCTAAAGCAGAGGTGAATCACATACGACAACAAGGTTTATGCTTTCATTGCGATGAGCGTTATGGTCCTGGGCATATTTGCAAGAATGAGCAGCTACAAATTATCTTGATTGTTGGTGAAAATGAAGTGGAGAATGAAGTTGTGGGAGATCCAAATGAAGACAAGACAGAAATCATCCAGGGAACAGACGACGGTATGAATTTTGAACTATAAGCCTCTATGCATTCTTTAGCTGGCAGTGCATCTACACACACCATGAAATTGCTGGGCAAGGTGCAAGGGGAAGGAGTAGTAGTCATGATTGACAGTGGAGCATCCCACAATTTCATTTAAGTGGGATTAGTGAATAGACTAAAAATTGATGTTGAGGGGGACTATGGCTTCAGGGTCTTGATTGGTAATAGGCAGACAGTAAGGGGGAAATCGATATGCAGAGGGGTGCACATTGAAATGCAAGGCATAAGGGTGGTACAGAGTTTTTTACCATTTGAGCTAGGAGGGGCCGAGATAATTCTGGGGGTAGCTTGGTTGGGTTCTTTAGGGGAAGTTAGAGTTAATTGGAGGCTATTAACCATGGAGTTTACACTAGGCAAAACTCAAGTTTACTTTAGGGGGGATCCATCCCTGGCAAACAAGGCTAGTGTCTTTAAAATCAACGGTTTAAAACCATATAGGCAGAAGGAGAGGGGTACTTAATTGAATTTCGCTCTTTAGAGATACCTACTAAAGGGAAGTATCCAAGGGAGATGGATGTGATTTTAAATGACTATGGTACATCATTTCAAACTCCCACAAGGTTACCACCCTTCTGAGAGCAGGATCACCAGATCATTCTTAAGAATGAGACCCAGCCCACGAACATCCGATCCTACAGGTACCCGCATTTTCAGAAAAATGAGATTGAGAAACAAGTGAAGGAGATGTTGGATACTAGGATAATAAGACCCAGTACTAGTCCTTTCTCAAGTCCCATGTTGTTGGATAAGAAGAAAGACGGCAGTTGGAAATTTTGTGTTGATTATAAGGCCCTTAATCAAACCATTGTACCGGATAAATTTCTTATTCCTGTAATAGATGAATTGATGGATGAACTTGGGAGAGCTAAGATATTTTCAAAATTGGATTTGAAGTCGAGGTACCACCAAATCCAGATGAAGGCAGGAGACGAGCATAAGATGGCCTTTAAGACCCATGAAGGACATTATGAATCCTTGGTTATGCCCTTTGGACTAACTAATGCACCCTTCACTTTCCAAGCCTTGATGAACCGTATTTTTACAGCTCACCTTCGAAGGTTCATTTTGGTGTTCTTTGATGATATTCTGGTTTACAGCAATACTCTGGAAGCTCACATTCAACACCTTCGAACCACTTTTCAGTTATTAAAGGAGAATGAGCTGCTATTGAACCGGAAGAAATGTTTATTCGGACAGATTCAATTGGAATACTTAGGTCATATTATCTCGAGTGAGGGGGTGCAACCTAATCCGTCTAAGATTAAAGGTATGACCCATTAGCCGATTCCTACTGATGTTAGGAGTCTTGGAGGGTTCTTGGGCCTCACAGGTTACTACCGGAAATTTATCAAGGGGTATGGTGGAATAGCTGGTCCGCTAACAGATTTGCTAATGAAAAACAATTTCGCTTGGGGAAATGAGCAACAAATGGCTTTTGATGCTTTAAAGCGAGCCATGACCACGGCTCCCGTTTTAGCTATGCCTAATTTTTCGCAGACCTTTGAGATTGAGACCGATGCCTCGAGGTAGGGGTTAGTAGCAATATTGATACAAGAAGGACGCCCCATTGCCTATTTGAGTCAGAAATTAACTCAAAAGGGGAGAAGGAGTTTAGTATATAAGAGGGAGTTGATGGCTACTGTGTTTGCCGTCCAAAAGTGGCGACCATACCTCTTTGGTAACCACTTCATCATCAAGCTAGATCAGAAAAGCCTGAAATTTTTACTTGAGCAGCGGATCATGAGTATGGAACAACAAAAATGGGCTACGAAGCTTCCGGGATACAAATTTACCATACAATATAAACCGGGCAAGGATAACGGGACAGCAGACGCCCTCTCTCGTAGAGAAGGGAATGTTGAGTTAGGGGCCTTTACTGTTAGTCAATATGGTGATTAGGATGGTCTAGAAGAAGAGGTGCATCAAGACTCTAAACTTTCAACTATAGTTCAACAGTTGGTGGCTCAACATGATGTTCCTCCATATTATACACTACACCGAGGAATGCTCTTGTATAAAGGAAAATTGGTCATCCCTAAGGGATCCCCCGAATAATGCTTCTCTTGAAGGAATTTCATTCTCCCCAATTGAGGGGGACACTCTGGATTATTCAGGATTTATAAACGGATGCCTGGGTTATTTCATTGGGAAAGCATGAAAAGAGACATACAACAATTTGTTGTGGGTTGCGATGTTTGCCAAACTAGCAAATATCAGGCTTTACCTCCAGCAGGGTTACTGCACCCTTTACCCATTCCCACTCAAGTGTGGGCAGATATCAGTATGGATTTTATTGGGGGGTTTCCTAAATCAGCTAGGAAATAATTGATTTTAGTGGTGGTGGATAGATTCACCAAATATGCTCATTTTCTTCCTCTAGCATACCCCTTCACAGCAAAAGAAGTGGCATCAGTGTTCACAAAAAAAGTGGTTAAGTTACATGGATTTCCGAGATCAATAGTTCTGGATCGTGACCGGGTGTTTATAAGTCAGTTTTGGCAAGAGTTATGGAAAGCAGCTGGTACTACACTGTAGATGAGCTCAGCCTATCACCGCCAGAATGACGGACAAACTGAGGTAGTCAATCGCTGTCTTGAAACCTATTTAAGATGTTTTGCCAGCGATAAACCCAAGCAGTGGGTAAATTGGATACACTGGGCTGAATATTAGTACAATACCACTTACCAACAGGCTGTGAGGATGACCCCCTTCCGAGCATTATATGGACGAGAACCACCTCCTTTGCTTAAACTCATTGATGAACCATCCCATGTTGAAGAAGTAAATATACAAATCCGAGAACGTAATCACATCTTAGAAGAACTTAAGGGTAACTTACTACAGGCCTAATCTCATATGAAGGAAGCAGTTGACAAAAAACGCAGGGATGTTATGTTTAATGTTGGGGACTTAGTGTATGTTAAGGTTCGCCCTTACAAGTTTCGCACATTAGCTAGGAAAGTCAACGAAAAGCTTAGCCCACGTTACTATGGTCCATACAAGGTGGAAGCTAAGGTGGGTCCTGTAACATATAAGCTGATGTTACCTCCTTCAGCTAAGATACACCCAGTATTCCATGTATCTCAATTGAAGAAATCCCTCCATAGTGGAGAGCCTTCACTACAGATTCCATCCTTCTTGTCCCCAGAAAAGGAATTGATGGTAACACCTAAAGCCGTGCATGGAAGTCGAAAGCTCATGAATGGCCATCAAGAGGTTCTTATCAAGTGGACTTCGTTACCTGAGTGTGATAGCTCATGGGAAGATTTCACAACCATTAACACTCAGTTTCTAAATTTCCACCTTGAGGACAAGGTGGCTTTTGCAGGGGGTAATGATAGACCCCCAGTTATGGTGACATATGGGAGAAAAGGGAAGGGCAAAAGAGACCTTACCTAACCAGTATACGTGGCAGACGATCCATGAGATTTGGGAAGAGGTTAGTCATGGGAGTGAGTGTTGGGATGTTGGGGGTAGTGTGTTTGTCCTGTAGTGCAGGGGTTATAGAGGGGTTTTGGGGGCTTCTGGGGGAGGAGAGTATGGAGTAAGGGGAGTCCTAGCGCCTAGTAGCCAGGGAAGGAATCTGAGTGTGTTGCATTTTTATGTCATTTTCAGTCTTGTTGGTGAGAGTCATTTCCAGTATTGAGGAGTATTATAATCCCTTGTTTGGTTGTTAATTTCGTCACTTTCCAATAATTAGTGTGTTGGAATTCTGGTATATACAGGAGTCCTTTCAGCTAAACTTTCTATCCTTAAATATAGCCAGTGTTCTTTATTTTCTAGTCTAGTATCTGTTTAGCTTAGGTTCCATCATAAGTCCATCAACTTAATTATAAATATAAATAGAAATATATTAACACATTTTTTAATAAGGCTTATTTTTAACATATTTATTTACTTTTTTTTAATTCAATCCAAGGGTATTTTTAGAAAAATTACTTATATTCCTAGGAATATGTCACTTGAACCAAACATGGGAATAATATTTTATTGGGAATGCAGCATATTATTTCCAAGAAAGTTGAGTGATAACTAAACACATTTTGTCAACTTTCCTAAGAATTCCATTCCTAGGAAAGGGATCCCCAAGAATGTAGTATGCCTGAGAAAAAAACATTTCCCAAACCAAACACCCCCTAAGTGACAGTCACAATGGTAAGTAGTAACTGCACAGAGGCACACCCTTCTTTACGCCTTGGGGAGGTGGCGTGTTTTAAGGGTTAAATTGGATCTAGAGTGATATTGTGCATCTATCAGTTACCAGCCAAATTCTCAAAACAAATGAAAAACTAAGAAATAATACAGGTAATACACTGATGGAAACCCAAAATAACAGAGAAGGAAAACTGATAGGAACCAATGCAATAGAAGATAATTTTGTAGGATAATAAGACTGATATTTATAGTAATATTGTCTGATACAGTACAACACTCCAGAAACAGAATAATAAACTTAAACAGTATCACACCAGAACATACGCACATACTGCAGAATTATATAAACACACATACTCTTACAGTAGGATAACTAAATGACAACAAAAGATAAACACCCTCTAGCATTCTTGAGTATGCTAGCCACTCTTCCCAATTCCCAATCCAATACGACAGAATGCCCCTTCTTTCTGACAGGACTGGTTTATATCTTCCAATAACTGCTACCAAACTGCTGACTAACTACTCTGTTAAAACTTAACTGCCCTTAAATATAATTTTGCACATTTTGCCCTTTCTTCTTATTCTTTCTTCTCTCATATACCCTTGTTATCACACGGGTTCTATCAGAAACACACTAATCTTCTCTCAATATATTCAATAAACAGTCACCAGAGTTACATAACAGTACCACTAAACCAGCAACAATACAGGAAAACACAGAAATACAAGAGATAGAGATGACCAACACACAAACACAAGAACACTAGGGCTGAACCCTGCACAACAAAGAAGAAAACACAAGGATAATCTAGCTCTCCGAGAGGCTAGTCACTCCTTAGCTCTTCTAGTGGGCTAGTCACTCCCTCCACTCTCAATACATTTTCTGCCTGCTTGCTATCTTAACCCCCCCCCCCTCCCTCCCTCCCTCCCTCCCTTTTATCCAGCAGCTTCCCTCCTCTCTCTCCCACTCAATTGCTTTTCTGTAGGAAATCCCTCTAATAACCCCTCCTTTATTTGAATGTCCCTTTTCGCCCCTAGGTTCTATCATTACCACCCCCTTCACATTCACCCTGTCCTCAAGGTGAACTTCATAATATTTCATACTCCTTCGAAAGTCGGTGATCACGATGGCCCTCTTTGGTTGCTCACTCAGGGTGACTCCACTTTGTTTGCCAGGTAGCCCTTTCCCTGGTTATTCCTTTCCAAGTCGTCCCTTGCGCATCGGTCTATTCTCAATGAAGATAGGCTATAATCCATCCTTTTCTCCTTTTTTTTTTGCTCTCCTTTTTTTGTCTTATTTTTCTTTTCTTTGGCTCTTTTTTTTTTTGGTCTCTCTCTTTTTCTTCTTTTTTTGTCTTCTTTCTCTTTCCTTTTGTATCCCTTGCTATTGTGTGTCATTCTTCACAGCTCAGCCGTCTTTACTCAGAAATTCACCGACGCTTTATCCCTCTCCCTTGTCTTCAAGGACAAGACTAGGTATCGTCACTGCCATTTGAGACCGTCGTCATCGTTGTGAACATCGAGCACCGTCATCTATCACACACCCCCTTCATGCAAATTCCTGTGTTCGTCGTTCCTTCTTGGAAACAAAAAACCAGAGACAAGAAACTAGACTGCAGTCGTCTTCCTGTGCACCACCCAAAGGAACAAAGTACCCCAAATATCACAAACAGAGACCGTCGCCTGGAACCCAGAACATAAACCAACAAGATATTGCCTGGATTGTTGTGCTCTGTATCATTGATGGAAACCCAAAATAATAGAGAAGGAAAACTGAAGAAACACACTAATCTCCTCTCAATATATTCAATAAACAGTCACCAGAGTTACATAACAGTACCACTAAACCAGCAACAATGCAAGAAAACACATAAATACAAGAGATAGAGATGAACAAGAAGAACAACACACAAACACAAAAACACTAGGGCTGAGCCTGACACAACAAAGAAGAAAACACAAGGATAGTCTAGCTCTCCGAGTGGCTAGTCACTCCCTCCATTCTCAATACCCATTTTCTGCTTGCTTGCAACCTCCCCCCTCCCCCCCACTCTCCCTTTTATCCAGCAGCTTCCCTCCTCTCTCCCACGCTAGTTGCTTTTCTATAGGAAACCTCTCTAATAACCCCTCCTTTATCTAAATGTCCCTTTTGGGTTCTATCATACACCAAGCTAGGAATTTTCCCACTTCAAGGATGAATGAAGTAGCCAGAAGAGATAATTACTTAATTAGGCTTTCATGGCAAACAAACAAGTCTCAAAACTGTAATCCCAGTTTATGTTTGATAATTACTCTTCAGGCTACAACTGTTTAGGTGTTTTTTTCTTTATTTTTCTTTCTCTTGACAAGAGTCCTTCCCATTATACTCAAATTTGTAATTTGCTTAATAGTTTTCTAAATGCAAAATTTTAGCATATTTATGTTTGCAATAAATAAGATGCACCAAAAGATACATGTTAAAAGGAAGAAAAAAAGAGAGAAAGATTTTGGAGGGGGGGCTTATGCAGGCACTCAATATTTCAGGTAAGTTATTAACAACTCACTGCCATTCTCCAGCAGTTTTCTAGGGTTGAAGTGAAATCCTCTGATAAGCTTACTGAAGCTACTGCAAGTAAGTTATCCTCCTGAAAAGGCATACAACTATATGTAAGAAAAAGAAAATCAATTACCAGAGTTCTACAAAGGGGAGAAGAAAGAAATATGCAAAACTATTATTGCTCAGATATATTTCATTGTTGACTCTAATGTGGACCATAGATAAGCGTTTTCAGACTGCAAGAAGAGCAAAATTTCAGTGACTAGCAACAAGTGATAATAGCTGTGTATATCTTATTCTTTCCACATGGAATGATTAAATATGTATCCAGGTAGCAATTGCTTTAAGTTAGTTAAGGCCATTGAAGAATTGAGTTTACAAATCTGCTAGAGATAAACACCCTCCTCTAACCCAAGTTACATAGTAAAACTTACATCAATAAATAACAGATCTCTCCGTTTAATATGAAGTATATGCAATTCGGACCCCAATGAGCAACCACCTCAAACTGTGCAACAGTTTACTTCACGCATTAAAAATAATAATGCTCTTATACACCATGACAAGGATTACAATATCTAGCATTCCTCACTTAACATAGATCTTTACTAAAGACCCAGATATAAGCAGCAGTAAATACAGCTAAGGGACAACGGAGCAATACCATCAACCAATTAGGCACTCCTGCTTCTTTTATGCTGTCGCAGTATGGTAGATATGGCTTGACATCAAGTACTGGCTGTTGATGAGATTCAGACAATTGACATCATTTCATGTGAAAGCATAAAGTTCATGGTTAAAAAAAAATCAATAACCTGAGTAGCCCATAATCACTGTAAAGTTCGCAAGGGCATGCAAGGGTAGGCATAGATTAGCCACAGAAACTTACGGTTCCATCAACCAGGTCCACACCAGAGAGTAAAACCATATTTCCCTGTACAGCTTCCACCTAAATAACACAATTAGCTCATTAAAATAAAACTAGGCCCACTATATAGTTTTTGTTTGTTTGGAGAGAAAAAAAAAGTAATTTTTAATTTAAATAAAAATTTATATTATACAATGAAATTGACAGACACTGTAGAATATATAGGAGAGTAATTAGCAGAACACAATTACTTCCTTCTAGATACTGAATCTGTCCTAGAGAGAGTTCATTAAATGCTGAACTGAACTTGAAATCCCTTATATTTTCTTACAGGTAAAGTTGTTTCAAGTTAGCAACAATCAACAAATGCTCTGAGGATGTTATTGAAATCTATAAAGGATAAAGGATAAAGTGATATTTCTGGGACATCAAGGTCTTTGTAGTTTGGTGGTCTCCTAAATTCAATAATCCAGTTATACTATCTAAAGGATATAAGTACCATACAATCATACAAAAATATTTTTTATTTCAGCAAGCTTGTTCGAAATATCTATGCAGGGCAAACATTTGTTCTTACCTTTGCAACTGTGAGTCCAATGGGGCATGGACGATGTGGGGATCTTGTGGCAAACACTCCCATTCTTTCACCTTTCAATCTTGGAACCCTCACCTATATATCCATCCACTGAACCTTATCCTTATGAAAACATTTAAAGAATTTAAAAACAAAACTGTCAAAAGATGCCCCATAGATAAGATAGCCACACACCTTTGCCTTGAACTTTGATTTAGATGGATTCCTCCATAGCTTCTCAAGATCTGTATTTAGATGAAATACATATATAATCCAGCAATGAGAATATTCTGCAAGACCCTCAAGTGATGCTGGTGGAACACGAGTTGTATTGAAATTCAAACATGCTCTAGAAAGAGGTACAAGTAATGGTTGCCTTGGTGTCCCATTCCTGCACTACCATTAGCGATAGCTCATGAATGGAGCATTAAGCAAGCAGTTATTCACAGAAACATGCATGATGCCTGCTAAGCACAAATATGCACTCAACTGGATGTGGAGTTGACCTAAGGTCTAAGCAGAGCAGGATCACGACTTGAATTATCTACCTGAATATGTGGCTATTATAGAATCAGTATTAAGTACTTCTATGCAAACAGAAAGGATAAAAAAATTCATTAGATAACTGTTAATATTATAGTTGTGGCAGCTTTTTGATGTGCATAAAATGGACAGAGACCAATATACAGTTTATGAATCCAAGGGTCAGAATGGTATTTTGAATCATGGAATGTCATCAAAATAAATAAATAAATTCAAACTGAATGAATGGCCAGTTTTTGAAGTTCAAGTCTTTATCCAGATGCCACAAAAGGATTGTTATTTATCAAATTAGAAATATGTAATAATCAACAAATATTTTACCTTGTAGAGAAGCAAGATTGGATGATACCAATAGGAGCCATGGGATAATAATTTAGCTCTAGGTTTGCACATTTAGGTTGTGTTAGTGCTTTTCTCAAGGCCTGCAAATATTTAAGCAAAGAAATTAGCAAAAGAATTAGAAAGCAAAAAGAAAAATATTACATGAAAGCACAAAGAACTTTATACACTGACATATGAGAACGCAAAAAACTATGCCAAAAAACCAAGCTAAGATAATAATACTTGCATCAATATTTAAACCCATGTATCTTGGGATGACAACGATCAAAATTTAAGCAGCATATAGTTAGCCACCAAGTTAGACACAAGCATCCATGGAACAATACACAATCCTAGTTTTGTCACATGTTGTTCGCTATACCCACTGACGGCAACTCTCTAGTGAACCAAGTAATTTAAAGGTAACGGCAAAATATGTTGAACAGGAACTGAGGAATCCACAAAGTCAAATATCGAAAGAATTATTACTTTGAATAAAAAAAAGTGAGAAAAGGAAAGAAACCTGTTGAGCCCTAATTCGACCTTGCCTCTCAGAGGCGCATTTCTCCAAGGACGACTTGAGAGATGCCTCAAGCTCACGAAGCTTGGAGTTCAAAGCATTCGTTTTTCTCTTGAATATATACACTGCCGGATTCAATAACTTGGTGAACTTCTTGAAGGTTGGGGATTCAAAGGCTCAAAATTGAGTGGAACGAAAACAGAGAAAAGTAAATATACGGAAAGAGAAAGAGAAAGTGGCGTTTATATTTGATACCAGAGATAGCGGTAGACATGGAAACAGCAGCAAGTGCTAAGGTTAGGGTGAGCCTTAACCATTTTGCTTCTGAGACGGCAGCGTCCATGATTTCTCGATGATCAGTTCACAGCAGAAATGGCAGCGAGCTGAGGAGTGAAGAAGAAACTCCCATACTACATGGAAGTACAGTGGAAGTCGTCCTTGGGAGTTGGGTCGATGTCGGATCCATATGTGGATTACGATCTACCTTTGTTTGTAGTGGTATTGTACGGTAAATCGGGCGACCCATTATTTTGTGGATCTTTATCGGGCATTGGGTTTTCCTTTCTCTTTGGTTATTGACATCTGGGCCCTTTTTACCGAAACATTGCTGGGCCTTGCATCAACCCAAACATCTAAGGGTTGAGTTGGATAAAATATTGACCCAAAACATTTTTTGAACAAAATAAAAAACAATTCAAGGAAAGAGTTCGTTTTCTTTTAAGTTAAACTGCTATTATCTTAGTGGCAAAAGAGAAAAACTTGCTAATGTCTTGAATGCTTTTGTAGTAATAAAATATTAAATCGTAGAGAAAAAATTATATTTTGTCATTATTATATTTATATCTTTTTACAAATACTTTTTATCAATAATTTAATATAAATAATGAATAATTAAAATAATTGTTGTAATAAAATATTATCTTTGAGACGTGGTGTAAAGTATAATATATAGTTAATGATTTTTTAGTTTATGGTGCTATTATTTAACACACTAATAAAAAAAATCTTATAAAAAATCATACTAATGAATGTAATATTTTTTTTTCTAATAAGCCTTTTTAAACTTTTAATTTGGTCTTGTAATATTTTATTTTCAATTTTATTCTCTAATGTGTATTTTTATTTTTTTTAAATCATTTTAAACATTATTTTTTGTTCTCAAATTTATTGACTTTGGAATGTTAAAATTTTATAATCCTAATAAATAACTAACTAAAACTATGGGGAAAAAAATATAAGGTCAAATTGTATATTTTATTCATAGTTATATAAGCTAGGTATTAAAGAATACATAAAACTTATCCATCGTAAGTTCGAAATTGTGATTATATAAACTACGTATTAGAGTCGTCAGAGGATTACATGTTTAAATTTTATTGGAGTCAAATTAATATATATAATAACTATTTTTCAACCTATCTTGGTGGAAAATGGTCAATTATTTAGTGGATTATCCGTTGTAAGCTGGGCTTGGAATTTCTGGGTTGAATGCGTGGGTGGAGGTTACAATTGTCTTTTTCTTTTGAACAAATCATCAACTTCGGAAAACATGGCCCAAACCCGGCCCATGTTCTGGAAGAGCAAGAGACACAAGTAAATGAAAGGAGTACTTCCTAATAGGCTAATAGCCTTTCCTTCTTTTATTCTTCTTCATTACCACTATTTTTTTTTGTGGAAAAAATGTGTTTTAATTACAGTGGCTCTCTGAATTTTGAAATAGTGAGCACTCCAATTTTTCTTCGTGTATACATCATTTTTCCCAATCTCACTAAAAACGCTTAGTCAAATCGCCATGCCAAAAAGCGAAAACTCAGCGCATATTTCGGGAGTTCCCAAGAAAAGAAAAAATAGAAAAATAAAAAGATTTTAATAAATTTTATTTTCACCATATTTATACATTTATTTATTATTAATCTAACTTAAAAAATATATAAGAATTTTTCATTTATGTTATTGTGATTAAAAGAGAGTAACATTGTCAATTTTAAATTTAACTTAACAGACTGATTCATTTTTGTATAATTTAAAGTGGGTTAATATCTTGATTTATAAGGCTCAAATTTAAATGAACTTATTTAGATTGGATTTAGTTGAGCTCGAAAATCACTTATTCAAGTTTTATTTTTAACAAATTTTTTTGTCCTAATTCTTTTTTATCTTAGATTACATATAAATGTATTAGAATATTAAAAACATTATAAACAACAATTTCTTCATCTTCCAAGGATGACTTATGACATTGTAAATATTTCAATTACCACAATAATATTTGAATTTAATTTTATTATTGTTCTTGTATTCTCAATAAGTATAAAAGTTATCTTTTTTCTCAAAATGATGAGATTTTTATTTATACTCCTAATTGGTTGTTAGGCTTTTCTAATGATAATATTTATTTATTTATTTTAATGTTTGCTTGTTTTATTTATTTCTTTTAAATT
>JASKGM010019746.1:0-30743 GCA_034509205.1 Ceratonia siliqua
ACACACACACACACACACACACACACACACATATATATATATATAATAGTTCAATTGTGGTTTGACCATTGAACCTTGAACTGCTCCCTATCTTGGTTTAATTACTAGTTCGAATTAAAACTGGTTTTGATTAAGTCACAAAACTTGGTAAACTTATTAGAGCATCATCTCCTAAGCTTGTTAAGAATCGGTTTGTGTCTCCTTTAGAACTTGTTCACTTTGATGTTTGGGAACCAATTGTTGTTCTTGGTCTTTAATATTTTGTTACTTTCATTAATGATTGTTCTTGGTGTACTCGATAAACTAAATTATCTTACAATTACTCGACTTAATTTTTGTCAGTTCTTACAATCTCTGTGTGATAGTAATTGGGATGCTACAATTTGTCTCCTTAAATATCATAAGGGAGCACCAAACCAAGGGTTGTTATATAAAGATATAGGTAATTTAGACAGGTGATTGGTTGCCCTAGTGCAAATTGGTAAGGTCTTCCTTTTATAAGCATTTGATTTCTGGAAAAATGTGTTCTTGGAGGAAATATGGTTTCATAGAAGAGTAAGAAACAATATTTCATTACCAGGTCTAATCCAAAAACTAAATACTTTGCTATTATTTTTTCCACATGTTAACTTATTTGGCTAGAGCAATAGCATCAACAATTGAAGTTTGGAAAAATTAGGTAGATGTATTTGATTTATGACAATCAATCTATCCCACATATCCTATTTCTCATAAGATAACCAAGCATATAGAGATTGATTGTCATTTCTCAAGGAAAAGATATTGTTTGGTTGTCTTAGAGATACTACAAGAAAATAGGGAATTTTTCATGGACATTATCCATGAGAAACTCCTAAAAATAATGAGAAACAACTTTCTCACAAATTTATGGTCATAAGAAAAAAACCTTGTGAGAAATAAAGTTTTTCATGGAGAATTTTTTCACGAAATTTCTCTCAAATGAAGCGCGTTGTGAGGAGATTTCTCATGGACATATTTCTTGAGAAATGGCGATGAACTCTGAGAAAAAATTGGTGAATTCGTGACCTATTCTCATGACTCTCTCGCGGAAGTTCTCATGGATTTAAGGCAGTGGGACCTATGAAAAAAATTCCCAAAATGTTTTTTGAATAGTTTCTCCTGGATTGTGGCCCCGAGAAATTTTGTGAGAAAATAGCCAAAAATTATTTTTTTAAATAATTTTTCATGGACAATGGCTATGAGAAATTTTGCGAAAACTGACAATTAACTCCTAATGTAGAATTCATTTTTAAGCTTCTCCATTAACCTATAAACTTTCAAAATCAACCTAAAAAATAGAAAGGTAGCAAAAACAGATCGGTGTGGATCAAATTGAATATATTATTAAGTAGATTAAAAAAATATATAAATTACATCTAGGGGGCGTTTGGTAATAGGATTCTTTTAACTTTCCCAGGAATCACTAGTTAGGAATCTGAGTTTCCTGCGTTTGGTATCGGGATTAAAAAAATTTTCCCAGGAAATCAAGATTCCCGGGAACACTTTTTAAGCAAGTTTCCCACAAAAATTTTCCCATGAGGGGGGGGTGGTATTCTTAGATTCCCATCTCATGGGAAAATTTTGGGAGTTACAATTGACAATTTTACTCTTCCTCACAAATCATCATACCCCAAACTACAAATCCTGAAACCCTAAACCTAAATCCTAAACTCCCAAACCCCAAAACCCAAACCCTTAAATCCCCAACCCCTAAATCCCAAATCTCCAACCCCCAAACCCTAAACCCTAAACTCCCAAACTCAAAACTCTAAACCCCAAATTCTAAACCCCAAACTCCAAGCCCCAAATTCTAAGCCCTAAATTCCAATCCCTCGATTCCAAACCCCAAATCACCAACCTAACCATCAACCCCTATTTTTCTTTAAAATATAAATTTATTGCAATTTATATATAGGGGTATATTTGTAAAAATCACCTAGATTCTCAGGAAAATAGCTTCTGAACCAAACGTGAAAATGTCTATCATTCCCAGGAATCTACAAGACCAAGCAAACACAATTTTTACATTCCTGGGAATAAGATTCCTAGGAACCATAACTCCTAGGAATCATATTTCCTAGGAAAAAAAAACTAATGTAATGTTATTATGTGGAAAAAAATTACATCAAATGTCATTACATGATGCATCATCATCGTCATTAGCATAAGTGTCAGGGGAAGGGGGAGGGGCAGTAGCAGGGCAGCATTGGCAGCAACTATCTCTAACAGCAACTTCAATGCTTGCTTGTGTTCCTTCAATTGCTATATGAGGGTTGTCACCTGGTCATGGATTTTTGAGACTTGGGGATACTGGGTGGCCAGTGGTGGCTGGGTTAACGGAGTTGAGTCCATCACGCTATTCTCAAACCTCATCCCATAAATATGCCCCTTCTTATTCTTCCCACTGACAACATCCAGTCTGCCATTGATGGGTGTTATCAATGAAAGAAGGAAGACTGATTCTGGGCCCTGAGCTCCTCAAAAGAATTCTGTTTGAGTTAAATCATATTTAATGAGAAGTTAATTCAGACATAAAGAGATACGCTTAATATTAAAGTCTAATGAACTTTAAGTTAACTTACTTAAGTGCCTTAGCCTGTGAATGCACCCAGTCTTTGGTCTCGTTGTCTTGTAGATGACAGAAGATTGTAGGGGACTTAGGCTCCCTCCCTAACTCCTTTGTGTAGAAACAATGAATTAAAGTGTTAGAATAATAAAAAGGTAATAAGTACAATTAATTAAAGTTATAAGTTGTTTAAAAAAACTTACCAGCCACATCTTATGCTTGAAGACGGTGATGGATCCTCCTCAATGATAACAGTTGCCTTGATCCATTGAGCGATTCTTCTTATTCTACTCTGAGGCTGCCTTGAACTCTTGGGAGTCCTAGGCAGCCCTCAACTGGGCCAAGATGTTTAGGCTTAACTACTCGCCCTTAGTCTTCCCAGTCTGTACGTCTCTTAATGTAGCCTAAATGTTGTTAGAGCACTTGGATTTGGGATCCCATATACACTTTGTCTGCATTAGAAACAATAGAGTTAGAGTTAGTAACCATGAAAATAAAGTAAATCAAAAAAATACTGTGAATGATTAATACCTTAAACTTGTTCCACCAAAACTCCTTAATCTCAGCGGGAACTGAGGTGAAGTCAACCCATGCCTCGCTAAAACTCGACTTGTATATAGTTTACAGATAGTTCATGGGCTCCTTGGAAGGACTAAAGTTGCAAAAAGAAAATTTAGTGAGTAATAGGGAACAACTATTAGAATGGTTACACAAATAACTACAGATAATGATAAATGTACTTACTCTCTCTTCCCATGTGGCCATATCCACAAGCACCCATCGGATGATCTAGAGCTAGGGGAGGGAGAGTCTGAGATGTGCAAACTCACCTATGACAACCCCATAATAGAAAAGGATATTGGCCCGAGGACGTTGTGCCTCCAGAAGCCATACCAAAACCGAGACATACTAGAGCAGCAGGCGTCAACGACTGCACCAGCATCCCCGGGGTGGGAATGAATACCAACGCAGTATTAGAAGGCTGAGCTATGACCTTCCCCTTGCCCTTCCTCAAGGACCCAGAATAAGCTACAGTACCTAACATACCTGAATGTAGAACTCTAATAAATTTTTAAGTAAGACTTTGTTTTTCTTACTCATTTTGTTATGATTGTGGTTTGAACTTGTAAGCTTGAATCTTAAAGATATTTAAGTGTTACTAAACTAAAGATATAGAGAACCTATCTTAAGTAAGGCTATAGTAACTTTAAAACTAAATGGTACTCCATAAACTTTAAGCCTTTAACACAACAACACATCCATATTGGATTTTGCATATGCTATTGCAAGCTTTTTGGTATTAGGGTGCAATGCCTATAGTGTGGGAATGTAGACTATATATTGTTTTTAAAATGGACAAGTGTGTTATTTATTTGTTAGGGTATTAAATCTATGTAGTTTATTATGGCTAAGTAGTGAGAATTAGGCTATAATCCTATGTAGAGGTTGAAGATTATATAGGATATAGTCTTTATATATAATTATAATTATTTGTTAAAGCGATCATAATTACTTTGCCAATAATATCAATGGACTAGTCCTTATCTCTTATTATAACCAAGCCTTTCTATTAAAATGATATCCTTCAAATATGGGTTGAAAATGAGAGATATACATAATGCTCCCAATGGCGGATCTTGAAGAAAATATTTAAGGAGACAAATTTTTTAAAAAAAATTATTTACATATAAAGTTTTATCTTTAGAAGGGAAAAATATAAAAAAAATTTTAAAGTAAATTTACAAAAAAATTTTTTTTACGGGGGGCTATCACCCCTTGTAGCACAATGAAGACCTGCCATTGAATGCTCGGTTAGTCATATTTAAAACTTTATATTTTTTTTACTTTAAAAGTATTTGAATCCATGTTGCATGGGTACAAGTATGAGTACTGTGTTTGGTACTGGTTTGTGATAAGGTATAATAATTGTACCTTACACTCATGTGGCTAGGTATAATAATATAGATATTTTATGATAGTTTATGTACCAATATATTGTCAATAACTTTCAAAATTGTTAATATCACCTCCAATATATTGATAATACTATTATTGATAATATCATACCAAATGGTATTATTGTAACCTCTATATTAACAATTGCCCAACTTTAACCTTAATTTTGGGTACACATGGTCTACACATATTTTATATAGACCAAATTTATTTAAGAATTTCTCTACACTCAGTTGCTTACTTGTGAAAATTTTTTCCCTATGATAATTGATACAATTAATTTTTGAAAACTAAAACTTTTAGTTGTATATTTATTAAACTTGTTAAAGCATTATATATATTATTTATTCTCACTTAATTTTTTTCGTGAGTAAAGGTTATCAATAGCCATCACACTGTTTCATGTGATAGAGACTGAGATTCCGGCTTTATCAATTAAATCAATAACCTGGGGTTCAATAAAGATAAGAATTTGAGGAAAATATTATGGGGGTTGCTATGATATATCTCCACATATATTTCAGCATTCAAATATGATGTTTTTTTTTTGTCTTATTTTTTGTTTACATTTTTTATATATTATTCATCCATAATTTTTGATACTATTCATTCATAAATAAAATTTTTTTAAAAAAATAAATTTTTTTAAAAAAAATATAACATAAACAATAATTCATTAATATTAAAAATAAAAAAAATTGAAATAAGATAATTAAAAAAATTTAAAATCATATGCTACCGCCACAAACTGTGACGGTAGCATAGAATTTCTCAAATATTATATCATGTAATCCTCAAATAAACATTATTTTTCCAAGCTTTTGGCATTAATTTGACTATGGTTTCCTTGATTAAGATTTAAACACATACTAATTAAACAATTTAACTATCATTGTCTTAATTTAGTTATAAATGCATACTATTTCTTTTCTTGACTAAATGTTGCAACTCTATTTATTCAAAAAGTTGAGATCTAATTAACATTTTCTATGCATACCAAAAATTGATATTCAAAATTTTTATTATTTCTAACACAAAATATTTTACTTAAAGGCCATAAAATTTTCTAAAGTAACCGTATTCTTAGCATTCCTTTGATCAGTTCCTAACTCTTTGCTTAATTCAGGCTAAGTAATCAAATAAAAAATGAGAGAAAAAAAGAAAATCAAAGCTAGATAGAAAATTTTTCTTATTGGACAAAACAAACTGTCATAACTCTTACATAATTAAGCGTTTGCTTTAGATCTTATTTAATCTTCTCCCCCACGCATATTAGAAAAAAAAAAAAAAAAACTTGATCAGGTCAAGACTCACAATAATCAATTACTCTGAAGTAGACAGTTATAAGATGGACTAACCAGCATAATAAGTAACAAGATTAGTTATAGTATTATGGGTCTATTTGAATGGGTATATATTTTTTAACATGTATTTTAAGTAGAAGTGTTAATTTTAAATAAAAGCATGTATTTACTATTTGTATGTAATAATACAAAATTGATTTCATTAAAAAAATTAAATATTTTATGTTTGAATATACAAATGTAAAAATATTTTTATATTGGCAAAATTACTAAAAAATATTTACAAAAGTATATTTTTTTGTATTGTGTTTAGATAAAAAAAAGGTTTAAACTATTGCTAACGCCACAAACATTGGCAGTAGCATAGTTTCTTTATTTTTTTATTAATTTTAATTTTAATTATTAATTTTTTAACATTAATGAATTATTTTTTATGTCATATATTTTTTTGAGAATTTTTTAAAATATTTAAAAAATTTTTTTACTTATGAATAGATAAATAATACAAAATTTTTTAAAAAAATTTAAAAACATTTCAAAAAATTCTCAAATAATTATATGACATAGACAATAATTACTTAATGCTAAAAAATAAAAAATTTGAGATAAAAAACAATAAAATAAAAAATAGACACTACTATTCTTACAAAAAAACTACAAATTTTGAAATAATTTTTTTGTTTAAATTAATTTCAAATTTTTAATATATATTTATTAGTTAATTTTTATTAAAAACTTTATAATTAAAATATTTATTATATTGTTTTATTAATTGTTTCTCTGCCTCTTTCACTCTCCTCTCTCTCCAAACTTCAAAACTCCAAATGAATGGGCAAATATGAGTTTGTAACTTGGGTTTTCTTTGTTTTTCTCTTACTTGGTTGGGCTCTATGCTAAGTTCTAAAGCATTGTAATGGGTAGAAGCTGAGGCTGAGAGTCCTCACCGAGAATTTAACTGGTTTTTTCTTAGACCTTTTGACACCATTGCTGGACTTCCGTTTTGTTGAAGAAGGGGTTTTATTCATGCGAGACCTTCTTGAAAACGAAAAAGCAGAGGATGAGAAACATGGGGACTTGGATCTGTGGATGGTTCAGACGATGTCGACAATGACGACAGCGAGAGAAAGTGGCCAGATCACGAAGCTCTCCCTCCTCCCATCTCCTTCGCTTGTTGGTCGAGGTGTGATCACCGCAGATCCAAGGGTTAGTGCTGGAAGGGACTAGATGGGAATTTGCAAATTTGGGTAAGGGTATTTGTATTCAAAATTTGTTTATCTCTCTATATTAACTAGTCCAAACCAAGGAACTAAATTTCATGCCGTTTCGGTTGAAACGGACGAAAAATTTTGATTTTATGCGAAACCAAAACGGCACGTCATTCCAATTTTGAAATAGTAACGGATCATAAGATTTCGATTCGTTTCGGTGAAAATTGAACGAAAAGTATCGAAAAGAACTAAAATAAAACAAATCGAAAAAAAAAGACAAGAGGGATTATGATAATTTTTATCGCTTTCATATGAGTTGGATTGGAAAGAATAAGTGAGAATTTGTTTCATGCTATGTTCTCTGCTATTCATGAACCCATCATACACTTCAGAAAATTTTCCGTGGGTTTATATTTCTATAAATGTCTACAGGATGATATACTACCCAAGTTGAAGACATCAACTGGCTCTTATGAGGATCTTTTTTAACTAAGTCTCACAAAATATTTCTCGTAAGTCATCATTTTTAAAGTAGAATATTTCTACACACATTTAAATAAAACAATGTTTTTTAAATTTTGCAATTCTCATGTGTCTTCAACTACCCTCCACCACCGAACTAAACAAGCTAATTCTAAAGGAACATAACATAGGATTGCTAATTAATAAATAATTTTCTATATATGTGTGTGTGACTATATTTGATAATTCTATTTTATTAATACACTTTACAATAAAAAATTTAGTGTAAAATAAAAAAATAAACACTTGAATTTGAAGTTTGGCCACCATTAAAATATTACATAATTTAAGTATTTACATTAAATACTTCACCAATTTCTATTCTGGAACATAATCCGTAGAGTTATGTTAGTCTAACTTTGGAAAGTGTTACAATAATTGATACTCCCTCCGTTTCAAATTATCTGTCGTTTAAGGTAATTGCACAAGAATTAAGGAAGCTATTAAATAGCCTCAATTCTAGCAAAAAATAATTGTACTTGACTAAATTACCCTTATTAAAGTCAATTTAAATTCTTGTTACTACTCTATTAAAAATAACAATAAATAGGGGTAACGTTGGAAAAACAACAATTAATACTTCATTGGTAATATAAAATGACAGATAATTTGAAACAAAACAAAGCTCCCAAAGCGACAGATAATTTGAAACGGAGGGAGTAATCAATAGTCATTTAATTGATCCATATTCTTTCATAAAGGCATTCCTCATAAATTTTCTTTTCTTTCTACTCAACTAACATAGCTGCAAAAAATGTTGAGATTATCCACACCTTATCTCAATAATTGAAGTACAATAATCATAATTAATTTAACCTTTCACTAATTAATGCAGGTAATGGCAAAATTTATTTGCTTTTATTTTTCTTGCTACATGTATAATTCTAAAAAAATATTTTTTTATGCTTCCAAACGCCCTATTCTAATTAGAATGATGTCTCATAAAATATTAATCTTACTTTCATTTATTATATTATTTTAAGACAGAGTTTTTAATTATTTGATATATTATATACAATATTTATAAAAGCATCTAAATAAAAAATTCATATTATATTAAAAATATCAAATTCTCACTACTTTAACTTCAGCTATGCCCAAAGTAACCTCTCTTTTCTTAGCTAAGATACCTACCTCTCTAGCCTCTTGTCTTATATATCCAATATCTCTATCTTACCATTTTAAAATCCCAATAGTTACTTTTATGTAATTTTATATAAAAATGAGACTAACGTTCATATATTATATGGTAATGGGTATTATTATATATCAACAAAATTTTTTTTTTTTATGATAAGAATATCTTCTGAGATTAAGTTTCTCTTTGGCCAATTATATTCTAAAATCAGCTTAGTGCACTTTAATTGATCTATTTGTAAATTATGAATAAAAATATCATCTATTAATTTGTTTCCCTAACAGCTCAAATTATTCACACCATTAATTTCAAAAATCATTGGTAATTGGAACATGTTGTAAGCCCCACCACAAGAGATAATTAAATGACTATGATATGCTGGTAGTTTGACCTCCAAATGATGATAGGTCAAATTTAGAGTAACTCTAGGGTTTTAATTTTTTTAGTTTATGTATATTGTCTACTTAATTTGCATGTTAATTGAGATTAGGTCCCTTCCTGAATAATTTTAAAGGCGTACTTTTCACAATGATTTGGTGTATTTAGGAGAATAAATTAGCTTAAGTGCTAGCCCTTTTTTAGTAGTTTGTAAGAGAGTTCTTTGTGAGAATTACTTTATCTCATTTAGTTTATTTTAGAAATATTGCATTTCAAAACAATGAAATATTTTTTTTTTAATATCTCAAATAGTTTCAAAATAATACATGCCTTATAATGATACAAAAAAAAAATGAATAAATAAAATCTCATGTAATATCATTTTAAAACATAGTGCCTTTATAGTATAAAGGTTAAATCAATTGTTTGGTACCATTTTTTCTAACAATATTTATTGATATATATTCATTAATTGTATGTGATGTACATCGTACTTATATAACTCGTTGACAAAATTAAAAAATAAATAAAAATATCAAGTAATTATCCTTATTATTTGTATCAATATAGCTTTTGAGAGTTTCATCATTGAGACTAAATTAGTTATTATTATTCTTATATTATCCTCCTAATTTTTCTCATTTCTTTTTTTTAGATATAGTGAGTAGTTAAAATTTTAAATCTTTAAATAAATAGTTTTTATTTAAAAATTAGATGTCAAAATATTATTTACAGTTATTCTAGTATTATAATGACAATTACAACTAGTAATAGTAATTAAAATCCTGGAGTAATTATCCTAAACGAGGAAACCATAATTTAATGAGAAGTCCGAGCGCCAGCCTCCTCTAGAGTGATTTTACTCACAGATATAACTATCCCTTAACAGATAAAGTTATACTATTCCTATCACCACCCCGCTGTCCCCATATTCTCCCTTACATATTTACATGTAAACCCAATTCCCCCCTTCACCTTCCCTTATAAATTCACCATCTCTCTCTCCCCTCTCACAATATCTCTCCCCAAACTCTCTTACTCTCACATTTTCTCTCTTTACCCCCTACCTCGTTCCCATGGACCCTTCATCTCCCATTAAACAAAATATTACTACTAAGCCTTCTCTTGTTCATCTTGAACCTACAACTCTGGCATCATCCCTACTGGAACCCAGTCCATTACGGAAGATTATCGTTGTTGCCTCCATCGTTGCTGTGTTCAATTTAGTTGGGCCCTGCAACTGTCATTGTTAACCCCATATGTTCAACTCCTTGGCATCCCTCACATATGGGCTGCCTTCGTCTGGCTTTGTGGCCCCATTTCTAGCATGTTGGTTCAACCAATTGTTGGTTACCACAGTGACTGTTGTACCTCCTAGTATGGCCGTCACCGACCATTTATTGTTGCGGGCTTCGCCTTCGTTGCCGTTGCCATGTTTTTGATTGGGTACACTACGGACCTTGGTCACATGTTTGGTGACTCGTTGGAAAAACACACTCGGCCCTACGCAATTGCTGTCTTCGTCTTTGGGTTTTGGGTTCTTGATGTCGCTAATAATATGTTTTAAGGGCCGTGCCGAGCTGCTTGCAAACCTCACCTTCGGCGACCACCGTAAGACTCGCATAACAAACACATTCTTCTCATTCTTCATGGTAGTTAGAAATGTCCTCAGCTATGTTGGGTTGTAAAGCTACCTGCACAATATTTTCCCATTCACAAAAACCAAAGCTTGTGACATTTACTACACGAACCACAAAAGCTGCCTCTTCCTCTCCATTGCGCTGTTAATGACATTGGCCACCATAGCTCTAATGTACGTGAAGGAGAAAATGGTGTTGTCAGGGAAGGTAGTTAGGAATGGGGTTAGCGAGGAGGAGAAAGAAGAGGCAGAGGTTTTAGGGTCACGGGGCTTATCGTGTTTCAGGCTAATGCTGAGTGCTTCTTGGAAGCTGAAGAAACCGATGTGGATCCTCCTCTTGGTTACGTGTCTCAACTGGATTGCATGGTTATCGTTCTTGCTATTCGACACTGACTGGATGGGGAGAGAGGTATATGGAGGAAAGGTTGGGGAAGGCCAAGCATACGATATGGGAGTGCATGCAGGTGTGTTAGGGCTTATGCTAAACTCAGTGGTGCTCGGGGAGATGTCATTGGCTGTGGAGCCGTTGGTGCAAGGGGTTGGGGGTGTGAAGAGGCTGTGGGGAATTGTCAACTTCTTACTAGCAGTGTGTTTGGTACTCACGGTGTTGATCACCAAGCTAGCTAAGCATTCACAACGGTGCATTGGCTCTGATTTCGATGCTGGGAATCCCCCTAGCAGTAAGTCTTTTATTAAATTATTGCAATGGTAAAATTAAAATCCAATTGTAAAAAAGAAAAAGAAAGAAAAATTGAGAAACATAAACCACTTTGGATGTATGAGACCATATGGATTTACGAATTATGAGATCCTAAAAGAATTTTGAAAATTTTCTTCATTTTTTCTTCTTGGGCTATAGCCTCTAGTGTGGGGCTATTCTAGTCAGTAAAAGAAATTTAGCATGAAATTATGGAATTTCTACCCCATCTTTCATACTTTTATTAACTTTTCATTTTGATGCCATTAATGCTTTACAAACCGTAGCATGGTATTTTCGTGATTCCACATCGATTTGCAATCCAAAGTTACTTTTTTTTCTTAAAAATCTCATTTATGTATTAATTTTATTCTAACAATTAAATGTGGCTAATTATAATATAGAAAAAACAAAAGGGGAAAGGGTGAAAAGCTTTCGTCCATGTGCAAGATGCTAAAGTGAAACTAATACTATTTTTTTTTTCTTTTTTTGTTCACTTGTTCATATTACTTATAGCATCCCTTTAGCTCTTGCATCCATCTTCTCCAACACCTCAGGGGCAGTGTAAGGTAACCTTCAAAACACTATATTTTAAAATGATATTAAGCATTTTTTTAACTAAAATATTAGGTAACTCAATTTTTTTTCAGATAATTTTTTAGGGCTATCTTTGGGAGTTCTCAATCTTGCAATTGTGATACCATAGCTGAGGAATGAATTCATTTCATATTTTTATCACTTAATTACATAGTTTATATATTTAAACTATAATTGGTGTTAATTCTTTTTTACTAATTATGTGTACTATACAGGTGCTGGTATATGTAGTAAGTGGACCATGGAATGCCTTATTTGGTGGCGGGAACTTGCTGGCATTCGTGGTGGGCGCGGTGGTAGCTGCGGCGAGTGGCCTGCTATCAATATTCATGCTTCCATCTGATGCACACAAAGCCACTCAATCAAGCATGCAAGAGGAGTAATTCACATGTGGGTTTAGAGGGACTCAAGGGCAGCATTTACATGATTCATTAAGCTTGCCAAGTGGGCCAATCACAAGACTTAGAGCCAAGAGATTTCAAGACACGTTAAATGGACTCGTTCAACAAGTTAGTGAGATGGCAAAACATGGAGGCTAGGCATAAGCCCAACTCAAATTGAAGGGAACCTAGTCATTATGATTAAGGTTCTAGAACATTCCTATTAAGGGCTACACATTTTTAAGCATTTGAGGATTATGAGAATTAGTTGTTTTACTTTAAAAGGAGTTCTGAATTAGATGTTCTATTTTCATAGGAGTTTTATCTTAAGAGGAGTTCTGAATTAGTTGTTTTACTTTAAGGGGAGTTCTAAATTAGGTGTTTTATTTTAATAGGAATTTTATTTTAAGAGAGTTAGTCTCATGTCAAAATAGTATTAGTTTACCTTATGTTAGGATTAGAACTCAACTCCTATAAATAGGATTGAGCCTTGACGTTTTTAAGAATCATATTGAGAATAATAATATTGAGAGGCTATTGCTTCCTTCTTCATTCTTGAACTTACCAAGTTAATTCTTGTGGCGTTCAAACAATCAGACTTATCTCCTTGATTCTTGAGTAGTTCTTAGGATTCTTGGTGTGACGTCTTCGAACATCAGAGTTCTTGGTTCTTATCTCGTTATATAACGGGTCAAGGCTCAACATTCTTGAAGAACTTGGGATTTGAAATTCACGTTGGTGTTGGATTTCATCACGTTGTTGGCAAGTCCACCACTAGATATTGCTAAGGCTACAATGGTGGTGGTTGGAGGTTTCCATTAGTTAGTTGGACTTTTTGTGATATTTGGTCCCCAATTTCATATGGAAAAGAGAACTCTTTTTATTTTTTTATTTTTTATAATTAAAGCATTCTCTTCAAAATGTGTTGTTGTTGTGTATAAGGGGTTTACATGAAGCAAGATTGCTGCAAGTGCCATTTTTGTGGCGTGAATGACTTGGACCAGTCATTTTAACTGCAAAATTTGATAGATGTATATAGTTTGTAAAAGAAAAAATGTGACCTAGCATTTTCTTTATGAAATATTAATGTTGGTCCATTTTCTTTCCAGTAACTATCAAAACACTAGTCATATCAACTCACTATCAATTATTTATTCTATATATGGCACTTTTTCCTTATTTTAGAATCAAAATTAATTTAACTATTATATCAAATCTAATAGTGAAGGTTCTGCAGTGTGTAATACCATTTCCTTTTTTTTTTTTCTAGTGCTATAAGACATCATTATAGAATAACGAGGCATATGAGAAAAAACAAATCTTATATGATATCATTATGAAATACAGTGTATTTAGGAATACATCAATGGATTAACTCTCAAAACAATGACCTTGTGTATTTATTTTTTAATTATATGTGATATATTATTCTTATAGTTAACTAAATTATAAGTAATAATTCAGTCAGCTATGGGAAGCTTTTGAAGAATAAAGTTTAAAACTTCAAACTTGTCATTTTGGATTTATCCCTTAATTATCATACTTTGTTTAATTTTTTGTTTTTGATACATATGGTGGCATAAAGGTCGAATTTAATATCTATGACTCCTTATTATTTGACTACGTGTACACATATGGCTTATCATATATATATTTTTCTTATTTTATATTAGTATCATTGACAAATGAAAGAAAAAACTTATACTCATAAAAAATATTCTTGAGTAATTTTCATTTTTTTTTAAAATTTTAAGGAGTCATTACTGTAGCTTGAATTTAACAACTTAACCTCAATTTGTATTCAACCAAATTTGGGGAGTTAAGCTGCTTTTTAAATACCTAGTTTACTATACATGATTAGTTTTATTTCTATCCTACATGTATTTAATTAGCAATAATATTTGGTTTGATTTATGACGGGCAACTGCCATCGCTAAATCTAATTTAGTAACAGAACATGCCATTGCTAAATAGCTGTTTTCCTGTAATGAAGATATATTGTGCTCTTTATTTTGATTTTTCAAGCAATCCTTGTAATTAAAACTTAAAATGATTATTTTCTTAAATGCATTAAGTCGATATGAGAAAATCACCCTTAAGATTGTCCAAAAAGAATTTGGTCTTAGTTAATATACAAGTCGAATTAATTACTTTACCTACAACTAAGAACTAGGAAGATTGTTTTAAATATCCACTTATATATAAGTGTGTTTAGATGTTAAGGAAATGATAAAACTCTCCCACTACGTAAAAATTCAAAACAAAGGTAATAAGTAATAAGTAATGTGTTACACCTAAACTTTGACTCAAAGTAATGAACCAGAAATTCAAAACAATTTTACCTACAAGTATACAGGTGTTGTAGTACCTAACAAGGTGGAATCCATAGGGATTGACTAGATAAAAAAAAATTTAAGCTTTTTAAAGTAAATAATACAACTAAAATAATAAAATAAATCAATACGGAGAACGACTAAGGTTTTAAGGATTTGTCTAATAACTTAGGATATTGTCTCCAATCAATTTACTACAGTTAAACTAGCATATTGATTTTGTCTAATTGGAAGATTTAGCATTTAAGGCCAAGAAAACTAATCACTAAAGATTAAGCAAGAGCAATTTATGGTTAAAATATTTACAAACGAATTTGAATATCACAGGGAATTTTCAAGCATTCAGTATATTCGAAAATCATAATGGATTATCAGGAGATATATATCGATAATCAAAATATCTAAAAATAAAAACCATTCAAGCGATCTAACTCACAATATAAACTCTCTATTGTTGATACGAACCAATATCTAAATAATTAGATTTCACCTCTAATCGTAGTACAAAAACTTAGCCAACCAAATTCATCACAAAAGCCATGGAATTCAAAGTAAGAATTTTCATCAAAAAACCAAAATAAAGCACAAAACCCAACACGAGAAAATGACCTTCACCAAAGAGCAAAGGTGGAGAGAAGCCAAAGCCCATGCCGTCTAAAATGAATCCAAGCTTTCATCTCCAAGGTGATTTTTCTTCCTCCCAAATCCTTTGACTTCACGCCGCCACTATCTTGCCTGATGGACGTTTCCCCCCTTTGTTTCTTTGCCACATGAAGGTTTTTACGTCTTCTTTTCTCACTAACGCGAAAACTCCATATTGTCCTTCTCCTTGTTCTCTTGCCTAAGTTGTGCTCACGATTACTGAAGGGTATTTCAAGACATTCCAGCTAGGACAATTTCCTATTCTCTTCAATTGATTTATTCCTAAACAAGAAATAAACAAAATAAGTAAAAACTCTAATATTTAAGATCAACAACTGCTCCACTGTTTCTACTTCAACATTACATATAGGACATAATGGATTCACTGCACATTTTCTCTTCCATAAATTCTCCTTCGTTGAGAATTTGTGTATATTCTCCACACAAAATGCTGCATCTTAGGAGTAACTTTTAACTTTCATATATCAGGTTAGGGACTAACAGGAGGACTACTTGAACTAGCAGTTATGTCATCTTCCTTTTCCTTCTTGAACTCCCTAGCAAAATGATAACTTGATTTTAAACTATACTCACCATCCCCAGTCATTACCCAACAATACCTATCCCCACATCTATAGGAAGATAATAGAATGTTTAAAACATCTAGCAATTCTTGCTCAGGAAACCACTTTGCTATGTCTTGCTTGTCCCATTGCCCATCTTTGATCATATTTGATACAAGTAACGCTTCGCCTTCTGCCAATAGTGGTCTTGGTTTCACTCTATAACCAGGTAAGCTAGGGATCCATGGCTCAATCCAGACATTAACTTTTCTACCATCTCCAATCCTCCAACAAATTCCCTTCTTCAACATATCCTTTATAGACCAAGACTGAGTCCAACATAAGCTTATCATCTTATATGCATAATCTGTACATAACTAACTGCATTGTCTATTCCGTTCTGTATCTCATTGTAATTCAAATTCTAAGTTTTCTGTTTGTATCAAACTCCACAATATGTGGATATATTCTTCAAATGTAACCTTATCGTCTTATCTGCAACTCATGTGTATTTACACCTACCAGTAATACGAATGGTGCAAGCCTTCCACTCCATATTCTGATCTCTACTCTTCTCTACCTTAACTCAGATTCTAATAACCATTATATCTTTTCCCTCAAGAATACTAGATCAACCCAAAACGCCCTTGGTCCCTTTTTTACTATCATAATTAATTCATTTAGAAAATAAGTTCCTTTCATGACACTCACCCATAACTCCTCTGGATTCTTCAAGGCCTCCGCACTTGCTTTGCCAACATAGCTACATTAAAATAAGAGAAGTCCTTAAAACCCATCCTTCATTGCTTCTTTGCTTTGGTCAACTTTCCCCATGCTTGCCAATGGATTCTTCTTTTTTCCTTTTTTTGCCCCTACCAGAAATTAGCTACTGCACTGTCCATTGCCTCACAAGTTTGTTTAGGGAACTCGAAATAGGCCATAGGATAATAAGGTATGGCATTTGCCACTACATTGATCAACCTCCTTTCCCGCTTGTGTCAGAACTATTGCTTCCATTGCTTGATCTTTTTAACCATTTTATCCTTTATAAATGCTAAGGCTTCGTTCTTTGACTCCCCCCAAATTACAAGCATCCCAAATACTTCCCTGGACAGTCATTCTTTAGTACCCCTAAAATATTGGAGAACTCCTCTCTTGAATCATTAAGAGTTACAAGAGAAAAACAAACAACTTACAAATTAGCTAGCAGCCTAGTTCCTGCTCCGAGGCTTTACAATATTCGTCAAGAATTAATCTCATATGCATAAAATTTTCAGCAGAAACTTTGAGAAATAACACTGAGTTGGCTTCAAAGAAGCAATGAGTCAGAACATGGCAACTTCTAGCAAGTTTAATGCCACTTATTCTTCCATTATGTGCAAAGCTAGAAACCATAATTGACAACACATCACTACCATGATAAATAGCTAAGGTGAAGGTATTGCCTTCTCTAACTCGGTCACCTTCTCCCCCTAAAGAATCAAGTTACACAGTAGAAACACAACACATGACTCAACTTATCCACTCATCGTAGAAACCTAGCCTAAGTAAGACATGTTCAAGAAAATCCCACTTAACTATATTGTAAGCTTTATTCATGTCCACTTTCATAGCAAATCCACTTTCATAGAAAATTCACATATACAGATATACTCCGGCCTTCTTTTTTATTCTTCAACTAATGAAAAGTATAATGAGCGATCAAAATGTTACTCTAAATTAGCCTTCCCTGCACAAATGCTCTCTGCTCCTCCGAAATTAATCTTGGCAAGAAATCCTTCAATATGTTTATCAACACCTTTGATACAAAATTGTAGAAAAGTTACATAACCTGATGGGTCTAAGTGCTCAACAACCTCTGGATGATCGACTTTATGGATAAGAACTATATTAGTATCATTTAAAACCTCCAAACCAGAATCTGAGTTATAGAAATTCTAAACCATTTTAGTGACATGATTCCCTAGAATTCCTCAAGAGTGTTGGTAAAATGCACTTATAAATCCATCTAGACCAAGTGCAGCCCTAAGTTGGAACACTGCATCCTTAACCTCTCTTTCTAAAGCAGGTCTCAAAAGAACTCTATTATCATTCTCAGCAATTGTGAGTTGTATGAATTCCAAGACCTATCCAAAATCTCTAACACCATAGATTTTGAACAAATTAAAATAGCACTTATCGAAAAAATTTCTATTATTCCTTCCTCATCCTTAACCCACCTATCCTCATATACTTTTAATCTCAGCACCTTATTCTTAACCCGTCTTTGAATCGTGGTGGAGTGAAAAAACCTTTGATGGAAACTGTCACAATGTGAAAACCGGTGAAAAGTCATCATTTTATGACTTTGGACGCGTAAGAGAAAACGTAGGGAAAAAAAAGGAGTCGTCACCAATTAATCAGAATGATAATTGGGATCCTTAAAAAAGAAAGGAAAACTAACCCTTGGATCCAAATGAAAGGTTCGGGAGTCTAATTACGTGTGGAGAAGGTGTTGGGCACCCCACAACATCCATCCCTAAGGATGGTTACCCTAGATTATTTGTGCTAAAAAAATTTAATGTACTAAGATTACACCTTCTTTTAATATGATAATAATGGACAAAGATAAGGAAAGAAATAACTAGACCTGCCTTACTAAGTAAGTGCCTACGTACCCCAAAAGGTATCAAGGTCAACATAGTTCGAAATTTTTAGTTAAATTGATTAGGTGAAAAGAAGTTACGACATTAGGGAAATTAAATTTCCACTTAAAGTCTGGATAGTGAATTGGAACATTAGGGAGGGTATACCTTCACTAAATGCCCGTGAAAAGTTGAGACTTTGGTGAAAAAAAAATTTCACTGAAAGCGTATGGAAAGTAGGACATTAGAGAGGATAACCTCCACTGAATGCCTACGGAGGATTAAGACTTTGGGGAATATAAAATTCCACTGGAAGCCCTTAGAAGCTTGGGTCATTATGGTAATAATGAAATTTACAAAAGTAGTGGTGTCAAAATGAGATTTATGAAAGTAGTAGGGACAAAATGAGATTTCTCAAAGTATTGAGGCTAAAGTCCAATTTCTAAAAGTATGGGTGTCAAAATGAAATTTCTCAAAGTATTCAAGCTAAAATTGAATTCCTGAAAGTATGGGTGTCAAAATGAGATTTCTAAGAGGTAACAGTATTGAATTTTATGGAATTGTCTTGAAAATATTTAATTTAGTTTGGCCCTTGGAACCACATTGATAAAGATGGACTTTTTAGAGAATAATTCAAATAGGCCCTTAAATGTAAAAAAAATAAAAAAATACTAGTTGGGTCTTTGGAGTTTATTTGGAAATGTTGATTTGAGTGGACCTTTGAAGCCCATTTGGAAGCTTACTTTGTATGGGCCATTGAAACCCATTTGAAGGCTTAAATTGAATGAGTCTTTGAAACCCATTTCTTTTCTTATGACAAGGTATGTTGGGTATCCTGTTTTCCCTTGGTAAAGTTGAAAACAATAAATAAATAATAAATAAAACAACATGAGACTAGAGAAGGCTGAGGAGGAAATACAACCTAGAAAGAATTACACCACCCGTAATGAACACAACTAAATCCCAACTGAAAATCAATAAAGGAACAACATTGAAAAATATATTTGAACCATCACTACAAATGTACCTGAATCATAAATTAAAAGATCTTGCTCTGATCCAAAAAAAAAAATTGAAACATACACCAATTACAAATAAAAGAACTTAGAACCATACAATAACAGAAATCAAAAGAACATACCTTAGTTAATGATAACCAAAAGGAATTAAAAGAACATATTTTACCTCAAAATAAGAATGTATCCCCCCCAAGAAAAACACATATTCTGATTTCTGAAATCCCAATAGAATTACAAGAACATATATTTTTTTAAAAGCACATGCCAAATAGAAAAATCACTTTTGGATTCCACACTTAGTATAAGTCAAAGGAACCTAATATCTGCTGTAACTCAATAAAGCAACAAGCCTGAGATTGTGCTTTGAAATTAATTCGAAGCATCCAGTAGGATGTAAATTAATTGTCCAGTCATGGCAAATAACCTCCACAGTACTGAGAATCACAGGACATATCATTCTTCCTCTCCTAATTAGCTTCTAAAGCATCACTGGCTCTACTTAGAATGATGTTTGCAACCCTGGGACCCAACTTTTGCTCAATGGGAAAATAGAAGAAAGCTAAATCAGGGCCGCTACAACAAAAATCCTAATAAGAACTTGTAGACCTAAATAGAACTAAACTTCCAAATATGTTCATACCCTTCCCATAAAATGATAGAAATCAAAATATGTGACATGGCCTCAATTGAAATTTGTAACCTCATACATAATCCATTCGCAACAACAATAAACCACAAAAATGTATATTCGGAGTAATACATGGAATAACATTCTGAGCTTAGGAACCAAAAGGGATTTTTTTTTTAATTTCCTTAAATGATCACAACCAACATGACGTAATCCCATTAAAATCATCTTAAAATTTTAAAGTCCAACAACATGACTCTTATCTAAATTAGAAGACTTAGAACCAAAAGCTAATGAATGAAATACCACCTGACAAACTTGGAACATATTGAATGAATATCAAATTCCACCAAATCAGCTAAAATTAGTAACACAGGAATTACATTGAATGTTGCAAACCTCATAACATGTTTGAATCATCAAAGTTAAAAACTAGACATCAAAGAATTAACAAATCCAAAAATGACTGGCCACAACCCTTTCAATTCAATTGATTTAAAACTAAAAGGAAAATCAAGTTCAAATCACGTAACCCATTAGAATTTTTTAAGTTAAAGGATTAGCAATTGAATTTGAAGCAACAAATATGAAGAACAGGGACCAAAGCCTTTATTTATGTCCAATGGCAAGAAAACAAAAAATTGACAAGTACCCCTATCTGGGTTGCAATTAGAAATCATATTCCAACCCAACTTATAATGGGTAAAAGAGTATCCCTTTTTCTTTCATGGATCCTTGGGGTTAAACTACTCAAACCCCAGAATCCCCATCATGGCTCAATAGACTCAATAACCAACCATGAAATAATCAAGAAGAAATCTTACCTTGGATGAACTATTTCTTTGATTCTAAAGATTAAATTCTCAGGAGTCTCTCTTTTGAAATCCCTTTTTCGCTGTTCAAAACTCCTTATTTTCTCTTTTTTTGATTTCATCTTCTCACCATCGATCTTGTGATTTTTCTCTGCTGTTGCTATGATTTCTCCTCAAATGGCCCTTTGTGCTTTTCCAGTTTCGTCCTCTATTCTCTATATGAAATTTCTCTATTTTGGTTTCGATTTCCTGACCTCCCTTCTTTGTTGGTCGGTTTTGATTTATATAGCCACTTCATCGCGCAAGCTGGAGTAATCGTGCTGAGGAGTTGGCTGAGCGAGTGAGCAGGTGGAGTGATTGCAAAGGAATATGGAAGTAGACGCTGAGGAAGGGGATGTGCGTGATTTGCTAGAAGTGATTGCCGAGAGATGGTTGCGTGAAGGTGTAGGGACTAGGTAGTTGAGAGATGCAGAGAGTGGGTGGTTTAGAAAAAATTAAATGGAGATAGAAGTAAGGCTGAAGGGTGGTGTAGAGAGTGGGTCGCATGGAGAATGGTTTGTTAAAAAAGGGGAAAGGGATTTTAGGCTTTGGCTTTTTATGTAACTAGGTTGGGCCATGAGAAAAGGGGAGGACCTGGTTATTGGTTGTGAACCATTGGGCTAATGTGATTGGGCTTAGGGTTGGTGAACTTGGCAAACTAATCAGAATTGGGTTGCAAAAAAAGAATTTTTTTTTAATACCTGAACAAAATCAGGTATGTACAGTTGCCCCTCTTTACTTGCTTCTTAATAGAGAAAAATGAAAAACCAAAAGTTCTTTCAATTTTACCTATAAAGAACAAGTGAAGATAAAAACACAGATTTTGTCTGAAAGCAAGATTACTGAGTAAAAAGATTGATGGTTGAAGTTTGGCGAGGGTTGGTTTATGGTGTTAGATGCAAAGTTAGGCTTAAATGGGACTGCTAATAAAAACCAGTAAGGTCGCTAGATGTAAAGTTAGGCTTAAAGTAGACTAGTAATCAAAACTAGTAAGGGCACTAGACGTGTAAATCTAGGCTTAAAAGGGACTGGTAACCAAAACTAGTAAGGGCGCTAGACATAAAGATAGGCTTAAAAGGGACTAGTGATCAAAACCAGTAAGGGCACTAGATATAAAGCTAGGCTTAAAGGAGACTGGTAATCAAAACCAATAAGGGTGCTAGACATAAAGCTAGGCTTAAAGGTGACTGGTACGGAAGAATCGATGTACATGACAAATTGAAGGAACTAGTATCGAAGAATCCACGTATGCAATAAATTGAGGAAATCGATATGGAAGAATCAACGTACATAGTAAATTGAGGAAACTGGTATGGAAGAATCAATGTAAGTGGCAAATTGATGAAACTGGTACAGAAAAACCGATGTATGCCTAGTAAATAGAGGAAACTGGTATGAAAGAATCAACGTACGCGGCAAATTGATGAAACTGTTATAGAAGAATTGATGTATACGTAGTAAATAGAGGAAACCAGTATGGAAGAATCAACATACATGGCAAATTGATGAAACTGGTATGGAAGAATCGATGTATGCAGCAAATTAAGAAAATCGATACGAAAGAATCAACGTGCACAGTAAATTAATTAAACTAGTAGGAAGAATCAACATATGCAGTAAATTGAAAAAATTGGTACGAAAGAATCGACATTCGCGAAAAAATGATGAAACTTTAGGAAGTAGGCAAGGGATAGAACCCATGTATTTGGAAAGTTTTAGGAATAAGGTAAGGGAGTGAACCCATGTATCTAGAAAATTCTAGAAATCTGCAAGGAAGAGGACCCTGTATCTGAAAATTTATAAGCAGGCAAGGGAAATCTACCACATAAAGCTGAAAGGACATTTGAAATATGGTAAGGAATTTATAGTTTGAGCCAAACAATATTTGAAATATGGTAAGGACAAAACACCACATGAATTTGATAGACAAATCGACATACTAGGTGAATTAAAAAAGGAAGCTTTTTGAAAGTTTTTGTGATTAATCAAATGAAATCAATAGAAGACTTGAGATCTGTTAGAGGCGAAGCCCCACATGAAGCCAATTAAAATTTAAAAAACTTTTGGTTTTAAACAAAGCCAGGGACAAACGTCACACTGCCAAGACTTTGAAAATGAAGTAAGCTTCTTATTTTTTTAACATGAAAAAATTTTGAAAAGCACTCTACACTTCTAAGGAAAACTTAACCAAATCATTCCTTCTTTCTAGAATCAATTATTCTCTTTAAATTTCCTATTCAATTGGCTTACCAGAATTACCTTTTCCTGATGGCTTTCTTTTTTTGAACTGAGAGCTAAACCTTAGTCCTTTGCAAAATTCAATGAACTTTTCCTATTTTTATAGATTGGCAAAATAAGGTGACACCAAAATTTTGTCCTAGTTTGAGCCTTTCAATGTTTACAGTCCTTCACTTTTGTATTTCAAACATGCATATTCCATCATTTGATAGATGTAGACTGCTGTTGATAGCAATAATTTCTTGAAAATTTGCCCCAATTATTGTTATAATCTTAAATATTTAATTGAATGACCGAACTCTTTGATTACAGACTCTCTTCAATTTGATGTCCTAATTTTTGCCTAAGCTACCCTTTCGGGTTTTCAACTTAGTAGGCTTTTTTATTGTTTTTTTACGACTCATTTTTTTTAGATAACTTGATGTCGGCTCAAACCGAGTCAAGTAAGCTATTCTTGATTCTTGTAATGTAAAATTGATTAACAATGAAACACTAAGGAGTGATGTTCAATTCAGCCTTTATTAATCCATTCAAATCTTATCCAATGAATATTGAGGAAGAAGAAGTTTATTAAATGAATAAACCCCTTTTAACGAAGCAAATATGCTGAAAAGATAAATGGATCGTAAAGCCCTTATTCGAGTGATAGAAAGTTTCCAAGGCAATATTGCCCCAGTTTGATTATTGAGAAGGAAGTGTATTAGGTGAATAAGTCTTCCTCGTCGATGCAAGTTGATAGAAAGGCAAAAAGTCACAAGCCTTTCGAAGTTCGTTGGATGAAGCAAATGGCGAAAAAGGAAGGGATTATACAACTCTTGAAGTTTTCTAAATGAACAAACTCCTTTATTGAAGCAAATGATAAGAAAGCAAAACAAAAAGGGGGTAACAAAAATTTGCCCAGTTTGAGTTTTTCAGCATTCGCTGGCATTGATTCTCATATTGTAATCAATATGCACTCTATATCCTTTAACAGAAGCATACCATTAATGACAATGATCTCTAACAAGAAAATTACCCAAGTTGCAGCTTTTCAAATTTTGCTTGATTACTCGATTTCTTTTGAGTACGGGTTTTTTTTTTTAAACTGGTGCCCTAACTTTTTCCTAAACTGCCTTTTTTTTTGGGTTTTCAACTTAGTAGGCTTATTTTTTTATTTTTTTATTTTTTTATTATTAATTTAGGTCTTCACTGTGAGGATAACTCAAACATTTTTCTGCGACAAATTTTCACTGCTTTATTTATGTTATTCTTTGAAGACACAAATATAAGAATCAAGGAGTGGACGCTAATTAATTTTGTAGAGAAAATTTATAGGAAAGAAATTCCCTAAATGAGGGACCTGATTGGACAAACATTAATATTTGGCGAAGTGAGAGCAAGGAAAACAAAAAGATGAATCTAACACTGAATTGTAATTTTTATTTAAAAGATAAGATAAGGTCCACACTTAAAAAGCAAATGGTCTTGGACTTCAGCCATATGATTCAAAACTGAAATTAAACACGTTCAAAAGTGTAAACACTGCAAATAATTGGATGGTTTCATGCTTGAGCTACATTTTCCATGGTTGAACAGGGGATTGTTATTGATGTTCATGCCCTTATGGTCTAATTGGATGGTTCCATGCTTGAGTAATTTTATGACCTGTCTCTCGAACACCATGAAATTCTCTATTGTATGGCCTGTTATACTGAAGTGGTAAATACACTGTGCACTGGGGTCATACCATGCAGTATATGGTGGTTGACGTGGCTTGGTCGGTACTGGGCTCATCAAGTAACCATATAGTAGAATCTTATAGAGGTCAGCATGGGACACTTGAAAGTTAAGGAATGGTTTGGTCCCTTTGGGTTACCTATGTGATGGAACATTGAATGAGACATTTGGCTTCTGTGGTGGTTTCTTAGATCGTGAAGGAAGATGGAAAGTCAGTGAGATGGTGGGAATTCCTCGTCGGTAGTAAGATTGAGGGGTAATATGGTTGAGATTTTGTGATTGCTGGACTACCTCTCTGTTTTTCTGAATGTCAGGTATCAATCCAATTAATTGTGACATTTGCTCATGTAATTGATCCACGAGATGCTCTAATCGCTGTATCCTATCGATATTTGATATTCAATTGACATGGCCTTGGATCTTGTGTATGTCTTTTAAAGAGATAGGGAATATTTAGTCGAAGCCTTTCCTTTTAAGAGTAGCAGCGTGACCTAGTTATCTTTCTATTTAAAACAAAACAAATCCCTTTTTTTTAGCAGAAAACTTGTTATGAGAGATTCATTGAATTATTGAACTCTTCGTTATGCAAATGTTGGCATTAAGAACTTCATCCCTACCCATGTTCCTTTTGGGAGTACAATACTCCACAAAGAAGAACACGTTTAACAATATCCTAAGGAGATATAAAATCGTCACATGAGTATTGTTAAATTTGAAAAAGAGGGAACCTAAATTAGGCAAAACAAAATTGAGTACATTTTTAAAGTTCATCTTTTCAATTTCAAAAATTCAAGGACACTGTCATGAAACCCTAAAATGGTGATAAAATGTCATGTTTGAATGCGAGTGATAACATAACAAATTTTTTTTTTTGGTTTTATGTAGTGGGGAGAGTAAAGAAAGGAAAGAGATTGCTATTAGTGTGAAGTTAGGTCATGAAAGATATATTTTTTTTTGTTTTTATTTTGATTTTGATTTATTTATTTGATTTCTTATTTTTTTTAAAAATGATGCAATGTGATAAACAAAAAGAAAGGGAAAGAGATAATGATAGAGCAAGACAATAGAAAGAGATAACACATTCTTCATTGTCCTCGGTAGGTCATTCCTAGGATAAATGGACCTATTCCTAATGGTTTGACTCTAGCTATCGGGCCACTTCTATGGTCGGTGTATTAATGAATCGGCTTTAAGGTAGGTCTATAGTCCTCACAAGAATTTAGAACATATTTCCCCTACTAAAATAGCAAGGATCTTAACTTCTTTACAGGGTTGCATAGGTAGACAAAGACTCCATATGAACCAACTAAGTAAGTGAGTTAACAATCTGAGTGAAGGCTTTTACGAATATCTGGGAGAAAGAATCCCACTAGGCATCACTATGCCACTTTCATTTCTCTCCTAGGGTTCACACAGACTCAGGTATAAGGCCCAATATGTGTGTGCAAGGGATTTGTATGGTGCACAGTGTGTGAGAAGAGCATACAAACCTTGGTCCTAATGTTTACCCAAAGGGAAACCCAAAACCAACAAACGAGAACAATTATTTTGTCATATACCCTAGGGTGTAAACAAGATATTGTAATTATTGTCATTTGTCCTATGGTTTCAGTAGTTCATGCTATATGAAAAGCAATTAAACAAACACACCCAGAATTGCAGAAAATAATTTAGGTACAGCAATTAAAGCATATATTTACATGCTGAAACAAATAATTAAAAACAACAAAAGGGGAGAGGGTAAAAATAATACATAAAGTATTACAAAGCACAAACAACCCGTAAAAGGCTTGACTCTTGAACTATCCCCAGTGGAGTCGCCAAATTGTCACAACATGATGGCCGGTGAAAAGCCATCATTTTATGACTTTGAGCATGTAAGGGAAAAAGCATAGAAAAATGGAGTCGCAACTAATTAATTAGAAGGATAATTGGGATCCTTAAAAAAGAAAGGAAAATTGGCCCTTGGAACTAGAGGAAAGATTCAAGAATCTAATTACATGTGGGGAGGGTGTTGGGCACCCCACAACATCTATCCCTAAGGATGGTTACCCTAAATTATTTGTGCTAACAAAATTGTATTAAGATTACCCCTTCTTTTAATATGATAATAATGGACAAAGATAAATAAAGAAATAACTAGACCTGTCTTACTAAGTAAGTGCCTACGTACCCCAAAAGGGATCAAGGTTAACATAGTTCAGGATTTTTAGTTAAATTGATTAGGTGAAAAGAAGTTATGACATTAGGAAAACTAAATTTCCACTTAAAGCCTGGATAGTGAATTGGAACATTAAGGAGGATATACCTCCACTAAATGCCCGTGAAAAGTTGAGATTTTGGAAAAATATAAATTTTATTGAAAGCCTATGAAAATTAGGACATTGAGGAGGATAACCTCCATTGAATGCCTATGGAGGTTTAAGACTTTGGGGAATATAAAATTCCACTGGAAGCCCTTAGAAGCTTGGGTCATTATGGTAATAATGAAATTTACAAAAGTATGGTGTAAAAATGAGATTTATGGAAGTAGTAGGGCCAAAATGAGATTTCTCAAAGTATTGAGCCTAAAATCCAATTTCTAAAAGTATGGGTGTCAAAATGACATTTCTCAAAGTATTCAGGTTAAAATCGAATTCCTAAAAGTATGGGTATCAAAATGAGATTTCTAGGAGGTAACAGTATTGAATTTTATGGAATTGTCTTGAAAATATTTAATTTAGTTTGACCCTTAGAACAACATTGATAAAGATGGACTTTTTAGAGAATAATTCAAATAGGCCCTTAAATGTAAAAAAAAAAAAAAGCTAATTGGGCCTTTGGAGTTTATTTGAAAATGTTGATTTGGGTGGACCCTTGAAGCCCATTTGGAATCTTACTTTGTTTGGGCCATTGAAATCCATTTGAAGGCTCAAATTGAATGGGTCGTTGAAACCCATTTATTTTATTATGACAAGGTATGTTGGGTATCCTATTTTCCCATGGTAAAGTTGAAAACAATAAATAAATAATAAATAAAACAACATGAGACTAGAGAAGGCTGGGGAGGAAATACAACCTAGAAAGAATTACACCACTAGTAATGAACACAACTAAATCCCAATTGAAAATCAATAAAGGAGCAACAATGAAAATTATATTTGAACCATCACTACAAATGTATTTGAATCATAAATTAAAAGATCCTGCTTTGATCCAAAAAAATAATAATTGAAACATACACCAATTACAAATAAAAGAACTTAGTACCATAAAATAACAGAAATCAAAAGAACATACCTTAATTAATGATAACCAAAAAGAATTAAAAGAACATATTTTGCCTAAAAAAGACAACGTATCCCCCCCCCAAGAAATATACATATTTGATTCCTGAAATCCCAATTTCAAGAATATTTCTTTTAAAAGCACATGCCAAATAGAAAAATTACTTTCGGATTCCACACTTAGCATAAGTAAAAGGAACCTATATATCTATTGTAACTCAATAAAGCAACAAGCCCCAAATTATCCTTTCAAATTAATTCAAAGCATCCAGTAGGATACAAATTAATTGTCTAATCATGGAAAATAACCTCCCCAATACTGAGAATCACAGGACATAGCATTCCCCCTCTTCTAATCAGCTCCTAAAGCATCCTTGGCTCTACTTAGAATGATGTTTACAACCTTGGGACCCAACTTTCGCTCAATGGGAAAATAGAAGAAATCTAAAACAGAGCAGCTACAACAAAAATCCTAATAAGAACTTGTAGACCTAAATAGAACTACACTTCCAAATATATTCACATCCTTCCCACAAAATGATAGAAATCGAAATATGTGACATGACCTCAAGTGAAATTTATAACCTCATACATAAGCCATTCGCAGCAACAACAAACCACAAAAAAATATATTCAGAGTAATGCATGGGATAACAGTATGAGCACAGGAATCAAAGGGGATTTTTTTTTTAATTTCCTTAAATGATCACAACCAGCAAGACATAATCCCCTTAAAATCATCTTAAAATTTTAAAGTCTGACAACATGACTCCTATCTAAATTAGCAGACTTAGAACCTAAAGCTGATGAATGAAATACCACCTGACAAACTTGGAAAATATTGACTGAATATCAGATTCCCCCAAATAAGTTAAAAATCAGGAACACAGGAATTTCATTTAATGTTGCAAACCTCATAACATGTTTGAATCATCTGAGTTAAAAGCCAAACATCAAAGAATTAACAAATCCAAAAATTACAAGCCACGACCCTTTCAAATCAACTGATTTAGAACTAAAAGGAAAATCGAGTTCAAATTGCATAACCCATTAGAATTGTCTGAGTTAAAGGATTAGCAATTGAATTTGAAGCAACAAATATGAAGAATGTGGATCAAAGCCTTTGTTTAAATCCAACGAAAAGAAAACCAAAAATTGACAAGTACCCTTATCCGGGTTGCAATTAGAAATCATATTTCAATCCAATAGATAATGGGTAAAAGAGTACCCTTTTTTTGTTCATGGATCCTGGGGGTGAAACTACTCAAACCCCAGAATCCCCATCATGGCTCAATAGACTCAATAACCAACCATGAAGTAATCAAGAAGAAATCTTACGTCGGATGAACAATTTCTTCAAATCCGAAGATTAGATTCTCCGGAGTCCCTATTTTGAAATCCCTTTTTCGCTGTTCAAAACTCCTTTTCATGAACTCTTATCTTTTTCTGATTTCATCTTTTCACCCTTGATCTCATGATTTTTCTCTGATGTTGCTCTGTTTTCCCCTTAAATGGCCCTTTGTGCTGAAGTTCTCAGTTTTGTTCTCTATTCTTGATCTAAAATTTCTTTGTTTTGGTTTCAGTTTCCAAACCTCCCTTCTCTGTTGGCTGGTTCTGATTTATATAGCCACTTCATCACGTAAGCTGGAGTAATCATACTGAGGAGTTGGCCGAGCGAGTGGGCAGTTGAAATGATTGCAGAGGAATAGGGAAGTAGATGCTGAGGTAGGGGATGAGCATGATTTGCTAGAAGTGACTGCCGAGAGATGGTTACGTGAAGGTGCAGGGACCGGGTAATTGAGAGATGCAGAGAGTGGGTGGTTCAGAATAATGAAATGGATATAGAAGTAAGGTTGAAGGGTGGTGTAGAGAACAGATCTCATGGAGAGTGGTTTGCAGCAAATAGGGAAAGGGATTTTAGCTTAGGCTTTTTATGTAACTGGGTTGGGCCATGAGAAAAGTGGCGGATCGGGTTATTGGTTATGAACCATTGGGCTAATGTGATTGGCTTGGGGTTGGTGGACTTGGCAAACTAAGTAGAATTAGGCTGCAAAAAAAGAAATTCTTTTTTAATAACTAGATAAAATCAGGTGTTTACAGAAACCCAAAGAAAACAAAGAATATATATGATGGAAAACACTGAAATGCCTCTAATAATATAACAGTAACACAATACAAAGAGTAACCGATGCCTCTAAAGCATACCACAAGTGTATGGGTTAATTAAAATAATATAGAGCAAGCAAAAGTATCATATCCATAGGGAGGTTGTCACAATGTGACGGCCGGTGAAAAACCATCATTTTATGACTTTGGGGTGTGTAAGGGAAAATGCAGAGAAAATGGGAGTCACCACCAGTTAATTAGAAGGATAATTGGGATCCTTAAAAAAGAAAGGAAAACTGGCCCTTGGAATCAAAGGAAGGGTTTAGGAGTTTAATTACGCGTAGGGAAGGT
>JASKGM010019755.1:2694-25794 GCA_034509205.1 Ceratonia siliqua
TTTTTTTTTAATTTGGAAAAATATGTTTGTAACGTGGTAAAATCGTGGTCATCCAAATGAATGGATTACCACAATTTGATACATATGATCCCATCATGCAGTCCACGTGTGCGTTAGTCTGCCACCTAGGTGCCATGTCATTATTTTTTATCACATTGCTTAACGGTGTTACTTTAGGGATATTAATGGTGCATTTTTAAAACATAAAGGACAATATTGAAACCTCACAAACATAACAGACAAGATTAAGACCTCAAGAAAATATAAGAGACAAAATCAATACTTTAGCAAAAAAAATATATTTGAAAGAGTGAATTAATATTGTATCTATCTTTAGAGAATTAAAATAAAAACTTTTCTCTAAATTTTTTAAGAGAAATAATTTAAAGTACTTTTAAGTTAATGATTTTTTAATATATTACCACGCACTACCACTATAAGAAATCAACGATTTTTGCAAAAATTTTCACGGACCAAAATTTCATGTAATTTGTTAGGGAAATCACACGTATTTCTCATAGATATCTTGATAGATAGATATTTGTGCAATTTTCTTGCGATCCATGTGTTCATGAGAAAGTGCCATGAGAAATAACACTCCAACATGGCGGGAAGAGATTCTCATGAATAACTATACGTGAGAAACGTATTCAGATGTTTCTCATGAACCTCGATCCATGAGAAAAATGCCCCAACATGGTGGAAACTTGGCACAAAGATATTATCACAGACATCTGTCAGTGACAAACATATTCAAAAATGAAACACACCATTTCTGGTGCGATTTTTCAAGGAAGTTGTTCGGGAGAAATATTTCTCACGAGCTGCTTCTTGAGAAAGTCCATGAGAAAGCTCCCCTATTTCAGTTATCACAAAATTTCTCACGGGCCATGTCGATGAGAAATGAAAAGCATCATTTCATTTAAGCAGTGTGTTTTGATGTTTCTGAAATTTGAATTTCTCATGGACTAAAGTCGTGAGAAAGTCTCCAAGAAATGAAACATTTCATTTTCATTTTAGTAGTACAATTAGGTTTTATGGAATTTGATTTTCTCACGGACCAAAGCAATGAGAAATTCCATGAGAATATACAGTTATCTTCTCCCCCTGTGCTACAGATTCCATTTCTATTTCCCTCTCTTCTTTCTTCTGTCTCTCTCACTGCCACACTCCACCTCTCATCCCTTCTCAAGTCTGCTTCCCTCCACCATTGTCACCACCACCCTTCACCCTTTACCTCTTCACTTCATAGTTCATTGTCGTCTTCACCGTCACGATCCCTTCATATAACTGTTAAATCTCTAACCTTAATTTTGGTTTATTGAATTTTTTATTTTTTGTATTTGTGTTTGAGCTTCTGTTAGTTTTGGTTTCTGCACGAATCTATTATATGTCCCTACTAATTATATTTCCTATATAGTTTTGTCTTGGTCTGATTTTTGAAATTCATAACGTGATAGTGTATAGTTACAAACATTGAATAGTACCATGAATTTTAATTTTCTGGAAGAAGATGATCTTAAAGATCATATGATCTATGCACAAGGTTTAAAAAGAGTTCTTCCTCTTTTTGTATGTAGATGTGAATGTTATGTCTATATGAGCTGGCATGTTGTTTGAGACAGATTGTTTTCTCTCTAGATGTTTAGTGATTGTGGCTTTTTAGTTGGTATTGTGTTTGAGCTGAATATATAATTTTACCTATAATGTAGGCTAGGTATTCCCTTCGCACTGTTACGGGACATTTTGCATCTGTTATGTCACTAGATGTTCACCCAAATAAAGATCACTTTATATGCTCTTGTGACGGTGATGGCGAGATACGATATTGGAATATAAACAATTGCAGCTATGCTAGAGTCTCAAAGGTAGAATCTTAGTCATTATCTTATGTTATATGCGTGCCTCTCTTTTAAATGGTTATGTATTAGAGTAATGTTGTATTCATTTTAGTTTTCTACACTGATAATTTTCTTGCTGATTAAGGGGGCACTGCCCAGATGATATTTCAACCTCGTTTAGGGAGGTACCTTGCTGCAGCTGCAGAGAACATTGTATTTATACTTGATGTGGAGACACAAGCTTGTCGATATTCATTACATGTTGGTTTAAATGATATTTTATAAAATTCTTTATTGGAGGTACATACAATAAATGCTTACCAATAAGAGATATGCAATCCTACTTGAGTCTTTCTATCACAGTTATTGAGTTGTATATTTTCCATCATGTCTGGTTATCAACGCAAAAAATAAATTGAGAGTTTCTCTCATTACAAAAAACTTAGAAAATGATACGACAAGAAGGTTAGTTATGTGGAGAAGTAAACAGAAAAGAATGAGAACTTTTCCTATATATATATATCTGCATTGAAATAAAGTGATTGGAAGTTGTAGCCATTTTCTTAAGTGATGAGAGATATTACCTTTAGGATAAAATAAAAAGGTTTAGTAATGTAATGAGCACCTATTTAAATTTTTGTGTAATATCTTTCTTAGAAATTTCATTTATTTCTAAACCACATTTGGTTAAGAATAAACTTTTCTTATTTAATTGAGTAAAAAAAATTCTTCTTTACTTCTATGAAATTTTTTATAATATAATAGTAATTAAGAAAATGAATATTTTTAAATATGGTAAGCAATTCCTAGAAAACCTTAAATGAAATTTTTAAGGTACCTTTACATATTTTAGAAGATATCACGTAGCACTTCTAGGAAATTTTATAACAAAATATTAAGGACTCTTTTTAAATTATTAGAAGCATTTTGGTTGCAATCCTCTCAAAATATCTAATACATTTCCAATAGCAACACAGTAACCTACTTGATTTTTTTTCCAGCAACAACAATACACGGTCGAAACAATTCAGAATGCTTGGATATTTTCAGTAACAGTACAACATATATTTGTAGTCAAATATCCAGAATCTTCTTAAGAGATTGTCCTATATTTTTTATATAAAACATTCGTGGCCTTTGCAGAAGCTGTATGTCGACAACCTACTGCATTTTATATCCATTTTTCCTACCAGAAAATTTCCTTTCTCTTGAAGCCTTCGGGTTGTAGCAAGCTCCTTTGCCCTCAGTTCCATTTTCGTCTACACAAAAACCATCTACAAAGGGACCACATATGCTATTGAAAAACATATGAGCCACCTAGATGCTGAAATAATGAATGACGATGCTGGAACCCATCTCAACTCATCAGAACCAGCCACACGCACCACTATCATCACTCAGGCTCTTCGACACGCTACCCCTTGAAAACAAATTCATTCATTGACAAGTAAAACATTCACCTTCGATTTGATAGTGGTTTGTTTCTAAATTTTATAGTGGTTATGAATGACCGTGGTTTTGAACCAGTAATGTTTTCTTCTTCAAGTTCTTGCCAATTCTTAGAGTGGGATTGAAGGAAGAAGCTTGAAGTGTTGTTGTGAGTGGTTTTTTCCTCCAAAGGTGTTCTCTTGCTGGAGCTAGGATTTTTAGGTAAGGAAATTTTTGGTGATAACCACTCATTAGAATATTGATTTAAGATACCCTTAAGGTGTTTGCTAAAATGACTCATAGTTGCCTAGTTCTATTCCTTAATTTAAGTAAAACTTTGATTTGTAGTATTGTCTCCAATCCTTGGTTATGATGAATGGAGTGGAAAAATCCCAAGGAATCTCATCTAGCAATTTAATTGGATTTTCCAACAATTGGTGAGTTGAAGCTTCTACCTTGACTACATATATGGAACCATATGAAAATAATTTTAATAGTCTTGAAGCTATATTTATTTATTTTTTATGCCAAAAGAAAATTCCGAATGTGTTTTATACTAGTCTTAGAGCTACATTATTTATCCTTTTATGCCCGAAATATGATTTTTATGATAATGTTGCCATGCAAGCAGATTTTAGAGTTCTTGGGAATAAACCCCAATATGTAAACACTTGAATGTTTAATTATGTTAGTGAAATGAAATTTTTGAAGATGCTTTCTTATAGAAAAGGTATTTTTTTTTTGTAATATTGTATGCTTAAGTCTACTTGTAAAAGTATGGCAACATGATCTCATTAATAAGTGAAGTTTCGATGGATCCTTTGGCACTTCTATAGTGTAACCCTATGTGCACTTAGCATTGGTTTGTCCATGGACTATTTGTGAGAGGCATAAGGTAGGCCATTGGAACAGGAATGTGATTTATTCAATCCGTGAGATTACTCCATATGCATGTGATACATTATTTCATGAGAAAGAGTTGCCTATGAGAAGGACTACTAGATCCATTTCCTCATTATATTCTAAAATTTATTAACTCTTTAAATTTTGATTTTATATATATATATACATTGATAAATTTATTTCTATGACTTCCTTTCTAATTTGTACATATATGTGATTTAAGATAATTCAAAAGCTTGAGAGAATTGTTTACTTCGAAATTATCTCTTTATGATATGTTCAAACTATGATATGTCCCTTTGATGCAAATCCAAATCCTAAAGCTACTTGCTTATTATATAATTTTTAGTTCTATATTTATGTAACTGCCATGTGGTTTCTATGTGTAGAATAGGTAAAGGATTTCATCTCATTGAGTCTTTGTGACTCAACCCCCCTTTATTTTCCTCCAAGTTAAATTGCAGGTATTCCTGGAAGACAAATGGAACAACTAGTGAAGGTTCTGGACAGTTGAACTATGGCATTTGCATAGTTGTGTTTTAATGTATTATATCTGCATGTGTTATGTTGTTACTTGTCTGTGGCCATGTAGATTGGAGGAGGCATGTTTTTGACTTAGGGTTAGTCTGTCCATCTTTTTGAGTACTGCATGTATATAAGGAAAGTTCAATTAATAAGGGAAACTCTATGGAAATTCTTATAAAATTTCCCTTACTTGAATCACATGCATGCACGTTGAATTAATTAAATTATTCGTCTCATACTGTATTGCATATGAATGCTTTTAGGATGCCATCTTAATGGTGGTTTCTTATGCCGGTCACGTGCCCAAGTTTGGGGTGTGACAAGTAAGATTATGGTAGTTTTTTGAGTGTAAAAAAGAATGATTGTGGAGTTGTAGCTTGGTTGACCTAAGACGAGCCTAGATTTATTGTTGTGGTAAAAAAACTATAAAGGTGCTTTAGTGAAAATTTTATATGCATTGCTTTAAGCGAACTACCAACTACTTTGCTACTATAAGGTCAAAAAAACACTAATAATACTTTCTATGAGAATCTTGTGCTTCTGATGATTGCAGTTTGTCTATTTATTCTCTTGGTGATATATGTCAACATTAATTTTATGTTCCTCGTCTAGTAAATGAATTTTTATCTTTTGCACATTGGCCCAAGATCACTAACTTTCTTCTTTGGAATGTGATACTATGATTGTAGGGACATAGAAAGCCAATACATTCAGTGTTCTGGGATCCTTTAGGGAGTTTCTGACATCTGTCAGGGTTTGGACTCTTGGAATAGGGAGTAAAGGAGAATGTGTTCATGAGCTAAGTTGTAATGGCAACAAGTTTCACTTGTATGTTTTCCTCTCAACTTATACTTCATTACTGGTTAAGCACGCACAGTTGTTGAAGCAGTTGTCCAGGATAGTCCTTGCCAATGTTGTCCCTCACCATCCCCTTCTCCCTTCCTTTGGCACTGATGCCAATGATGGTGATGATACATCAAGTGATGATATTTGATTTATTTTTTCACATAATAACATTATATTTAATGTAATTTATATACTTTTTTTTTCTCTCAGAGTTCATAGCCATTTCTCATGGAATACATCCGTGAGAAAACTCCTCCTCACGACTCGCTTCATCAAAGAGAATCTGTGACAAAATTTCTCACAAGTGTCATTCTCAAAAAGTTTCTCATGAGGCTTTTTCTCATGGCCATAAATATGTAAGAAATTATGTGAGAACGTTGTTTCTCACAAATTTTTGTGGAGTTTCTCACGGATTTTGTGTGTGAAAAATTTTGTGTTTTCTTATATTATACCACTCTTCTTAATGACGGAGACCTATTGAAATTTTATTCTTTTTCTCATTTTAAAAATAATAATATAAAATAAACAATTATAATTAAAAGTAGTTTTTATTATAAAAATGAATTTTTTAATATAATAAAGTAATTGAATTTGTGACCTTTTATCCAAAATCTCACCTCTAATCACCTAACCTAATAAGAAATTATTATTTTATTATAAGGCTAGTATTCACAAAACTTATGGACTTCAAAAATTTTATTTTACTAAATAAAATTTCCATGTATTTATAAAGTAATTCTTCATATTTCTCTCAATATTTTATAGAAGACGAGTTATTGTATGGTAGAGCATTAAGGAAATTATACAAATCATTTAGATGTATGATTTTGTCTACAATCAAAATCTTATGGTCTGAGTTATTAAAGTTGTAAGACAGTTTAATACATGCAAATTTTAATTTAAACTATATATTTGAGTGCAATAAAAATTCATATAAGATCAAGGATTATTGTATTTAGTTTTAGATGATTCTCTTATTATATAACTTGTTTCTTTATTTAAGTGGATTATACTCGTGTTTTAGTATGTTCGATTTATAATGGTTACCCATTCCTTGTATTATTTTTTAGAGTTCCTTACCCCTCCTTGAAGATCTTAATTAGATGTCTTTTTTTATTATGAAAATATATACAGACTTTATTTGAAAGTTAAAAAAATACTACGACTTAATCTAATTTTGAATTTAATTTTAGTTAAATAATATATATGTTTAAATACTCTTTGTAAAAAAATTCTTATAAAACTCAAATAATTTATTTATTCATTATCTCTTAGTAATATTGATGTAAAAGAAAAAATGCTTAATTGCACTTTTGGTTCTCTAGTTGTCAAAATTACAGTTTTGGTCTTCCTAGTTTCAGCCTAAACAATATTGTCCCCTTAGTTTCATAAAAATTATAATTTTGATCTCCTATTTAACTTTCCATACTTTTTGACAGTCATTACTAACATGAACAATAAAAAAAGCCACGTAACTTCAAAAAATTACATATCACTAATTAATTTATCAACTCAACCTCCACGTCAGCCCCAAATCCCCCAATTTTCCTCCCCCGAGCATCTCAATTTTAGATGTGCAGCCTTTCACGCCTAAGTCATTGTCGTTCATCATCATTCCTTCTGTCGTCATCTCTGACGTTGTCGCTTCCATCTCCAGCATCATCCCTCCAGTGTGCCCTCTTATTGATAAAGATCATACCAGTTCTGAGTCAGTCTTTCAGTTGTTGAAAAAGTAATCGTATATGCTACTTTGTTTTCAATATTAAAAAAAAAAAAAAGGAATTCAACACCAATTTAAAGTATATTGTCAAAATTACATTTTCCCAAATCTGAACGATGATATTGGGTCAGTAGTTGATAAGCTGAATGCTAATTTTTGTACAATTGGTAGGTTTATCCCTTAAACCAAAGATCGGCATTATAGTTGGAATTATTGTAGCATTAGCTATTATTCTTTTTCTTGGTGGTCTGCTGTTCTTCTCGTGCAGAGTAAGATGGGGATCAGTTATTATTCACTTAGTCATGCTGTATTGTTGTTACCTCCTAATTGTCAAAAAATACTTACGTGTGAGAGATAGGGATCAGTACTCTGTTCTTTCCATATATACTACCTTTAGTTTTGGGTCATCTGTTAATGTCTTGCAGGTCATTCCTTGAGAATGATGTGAGTTACTTGACTTTTTGAGAACATATAAATGCCCTTATCTTAAACTTGGCAATGGGTGTTAAGTTTCAATCTACAGTTGCTTTGCAGTTTTACATCTTTCTTATAAGCTGGTTTAAGTTTTAACACTATCTACCTTGTTGATTTTAATAATAGCTTCACTGGAGTGCATTGTATTTGCAAAGTCATGAATATGTGACCCCCCCATATTGCAAAGAATAATGTTTTCTCAATTCTGGTGTTGTAATCCCATCCAAGAACTTGATTTTTTTTATTCATAGCATTCTTTGCAGCACTAATAGTCAAAATTATAGAATGTGATTCATATAAGCAATGAATTTCATAATCAACTTTCTGTTTGAAGGCCTTAATTTCTATGTCACAGTTCTGGCATTATAATAATGAGATATAGGAACAAAGGTTTAAATTCCTACCATTTCTCTTTTCTGATTAGTGTACATCTATTCTATATGTCATGGAATAAACACTTGAATCTCAATTTTTATCTCAAACCTAGACTTATATAAGTTGTCTTTTAACATGAATCACCAAACTGTCATCTAGATTCCAGAGCATCCTGTAAAACCAAACCATACTTTCAATTCATAATCTTCAGCAATCATTTTATCTTTCTTCATGTCATGGACCTTCATTTATAAATCAGTCTACTATGAATATGTCAAACCAAAATGTCATTTTAACAGGGTACAAAACCCTTATCTCTTAAAGGATGGCACTATGAAGAACAACACTTCTCAGCCTCTGATGGCTATCACATACAAAGAGATAATCACATATAAATTATTGGCTTAGATCAATGGACACTGGATAGATTAATTTAGAGAAAAAAAAGAAAATTCAAATTGAAATGATAATCTTGCATTTTTCCCAACAACAACCCAACTTTCAAAAAGGCTAAAGAATAATAATAACCAAGTGACAAATGAATGATAGATTTTTACCAAAGAAAGGAAATTGACAACCAATATCTAGAATTATGTAATTCAATCTTCCATTTGCATAATCTTGTATACTTACAAGAGCACGAATTCCCTCGTAGCTGCTGTGACTAATGACTAAGATGTTTTCGACTAGTTGTGACCATTTGCATCATTCTACATAATAATTTTTATAAAACAATTTTATTTCAAGGTCAAAACTAAATCCCCCTAATAAAGGAAGTTGGGTTTCTTGTCAAAATAAATAAAAACACTAGTAAATAATCAATGGCTTAAAAGAAAATGAAAATAAGTAGAGAGATAAATAAACAAAACCATTAAGAAAATCCCAAATTAAGAAGATTAATCCTGCTCAGTACTTTGTAGGCAAAAAATTCTTACTTTAAGGGTATTTACAACAAATTCTAGTGCATCATTTGTTTCTGATGTGAAAGTTAAAGTCTACCAAGAAGGGAGGGGTGAATTGGTGATAAGGAAATAAAATTAATTTCTTTGAAAAAATTATCTGAAATAAAACTAAGTTGAATAAGGTCCCTTGAAATAATTGAGGATCATGAAAAACTTTTAAGGTACCTCAAACCAATTTATGCTACCTTGAAACCTATTTAAGTTGAATCAGAAATTGAACCTTAAAAAAATGACAGGGATGGGGAAGAACACAATGAATTTATCCTAGTTTAGTCTCAATGTGAGACTTAGATCCAATCCCTTTGACTCTCAAGGGATTTTTTACCACTAATTGAATCAACCTTTACACCCTTGGTTTTTCTTATTCATTAGTAACAAATAGTTTTGACTGCTAACCACAAATAGAGTAGTTTCCAAACTCACCACCAATTACAAAAATCAAAGTTGAAGTTGGTAGAGATAACTCTCTTTTAGAGTAGATAGAAAATGCCTTTTACTATCATTACACTCTGACTTTTTCTCATAGAATACCTCACAGAAAACTTATAATCATATTTGTTTTTCTAAAGGGATATTGTCACAAATGTTTTTGCACGGCTTTAGTCAATGTCTTCTTTTTCTTGTGCTTCCCTTTTTAAAGCCTTCAGATTTGTACTCATTGTAAGCTCCTCCAATCAAGGGATTTTTAGGCTCCTTCATCAAATGGTTTTTATGACTCTAGGATAATTTCATTTTTGCCTTCTTTCGTCTTCCTTCTTTATCGTTTTTTTTTTTTTTCATTTTGGTAGTTTCCTTTTTCTCTTGCTTCTTCCGGATCTGTTGTTCTTGTGTCACTGTGATTCTTTCCTTGTAGCTTGCCTTGAGATCTGCCCGAGAGTTTGCCTTTCCTTTTACTCCTTATTGTTCTGATATTTCCCCTTGCTCTTCTTTATTATTGATTACACTCTTCTCTTTACTGGGTTGAATTTCGTGACCTGTGCTCCTCTATTAATGTTGATAGATTAGCATTGATTTTGTCTCTTAATTGTATATAGTTGAAACCCAAACATTTTGGTCTTGATGTGGTCTCCATTTGTTTTGTCTTATTTAACCTAGGCATAATAAATATATTAGATATTCTTGTATTTTTGTGGCTTCATCAAAAATTGGGTTAACATTCTCCCCCTTTTTTGATAATGACAAACAAAAATGTAAAACATAATCATAATAGGTAATTCAGGTGTACTTCCCTGTTTATTCTTTTTCTAAGAAGAACTCCCCCTAAATTAATGTCTCCCCCTTAATTTTTGACACCTGTGTTAGTTTAGTTAAGAATGTCTAACATATATATTGCATAGTCAATTGTGCCCAGATAAACTCAGTCTTTTTCATAGAGGCTACAAGGTGTTATAATTATATATGCAGATTCCAGCAAGCAGACTATCATAAAAATATTTAATACAAACCATCAAGATAGCATCAAGTCTTATATTAACTACGTATATTAAGTCTATAACATAATACTGATCAAGCAAACCAACAATAGTTTTTAATACTAAGTAATGAGTATGTAATGAGTCTTATAGAGTGTCTAATAGGAGCGTCCATAAGGTTTTGCATAAATTCTTCTCCTCCTTTTTGGCATTAGCAAAAGAAATGAGGGAAACCAAATTAGCTTCCACCACGAGGCCCATGAGATGGAAGCGGAAGAGGAGTGGAGGTAGAGGGTTGTTGAAAGAGAATCCGAGGAAGCATGAACATGAAGTAGTCTTTAATGCCATTCAGCTTGTCTTTCTTGCTAATGACTTTGAGATTGAGAGCTTCAATTAAGGAAGTCTGGCCTTGTTGGAGTGTGCGAAGAAGAACAATTAGCATATCCATTTTCCCGTAGCTTGTAGAACCTGATCAAGTTGATTGGGAGTAGCCAATAGATAGGGAAAAGAACTAGAGGGTGGAGGAGGTAGAGTGGAAGTGCTAGGGCCTTTCTTCTGAAAAGTTAAACAATCTACTTTAAAATATTTAAAAATACAGGTCAATAGCATGCCATAGGGTAGATTTCTACTAGGATCAGCATTTTGTGCACTTTCAATCATGTACCTTAAAATCCAAGAAGATAGATTGATTTTCTGATGGGTAATGAGACAGTAAAGAAGGTAGGTTTCTCTCTTGTTGTGATGGTCCAATGATCTTCCTCAAGAGAGGATTATGGTGCTAATAATGTGTACCAGAATACGATGGATGAAGGGTAATGCAGTAGCTCTAAATATGGACCCAGAGGAAAGATCATGCTTACCAATTAGTTCAACTTTTACCTCTTCATAGGATTTATCAAAGCCAGTAGGCCATTTAGATAAAAAAAAACAGATATGAGCCTTTAAAGTTCATGCCAAGAATTAGCTTCAAAGTGTATTCATTAAGCAGGATAATAGTTCTATTTACTATGGATTCTAAACCATCTTCCTCAGATGTTAGATTGTCATAGAACATTTTAACCAAATCAGTGTATTGAGGTTCGTAGATAGAGAAAAAATGAACCTATCCTTGAACAGTAAAGAAGAGGAAGATGTCACATTAACACTGATTCAGGGTATCAAAATTAACAATTCGGCCAGAGATAACAGGTTTGAGAGAGAAGGCGGCAATATACCTTTGAAAATAGGAAGAGTCATGGAAGATATTGGAGTTAAAGATAGGAGTTAGGTGTGCACTCACTTCGTCAACAAGGCGACGTTTTCCTGTGTGGCAAGTAGAGGTCTCAGCTTCATTCACTAGGTCGTCAGCTTCAAATACGAATTCTTCAAGATTGGGTACCTCAGGTGTTGGTGAATGAGTATGCGTGTCAGTATCGTCAGCCTAACCGGAATGAGAGTGATGTTCTTCACTCTCAGTTTCATGGGCAGACAAGTCTATAGGACCTATAGTAGGTGATGGAGGAAGTTCATCATCTTCAATCAAATCAACCAATACCGGGGAGGAATTTATGGGTGGTCTGACCTGAGCACGAAGTTGATTGCTTCGTCGACAAGTGGAAAGGTTAGAAGATCCTCGGGATTTTGCCATGGAGAAGTGAAGGTTAAAGATAAAGTGAAAAATGCTTAAGTTTTATATTAAAAACTGTTGATTGAATAGTTACAGATTTTTATGATTTTGAAAATCTTTTACCAGAGAAGAAATTAAGAGTTGGAAGAATTTGAAAAATTTATTTTGAATTGTCAGTTAAAAAATAGTGACAAAAGAATCAAGGCAAAGTGGCTACAAACATTAATGAGGATAAGGACAAAACTGACACGTAATGTATGCGAAGGATAGACCATTATGGCATTTATGAGGAGGTTGATGAAAGGATTATCAATAAGGTATTTTGAAAGAGTGAAGTACCTCAAAAATTTTAAGAGGCTATCATTGTGCATACATAGAGTTATCAGGTACCTTTGAATGATAAGTTACTTCAAGAATTTTGAGCGAGCAAGACATAAGTGAACAGACCAGCATAAAATCATTTCTCATGAATATTTACAATTAAAATATATAGAGTGAGAAGTATGTACCAGGCACCTTAGTCCGATCAATTTTTCATACCAATTATATTTCTCAGGAGGTTGAATCTTGACTCAAGTCAAAGCTTAGTGAATATGTCCGCATGTTGGTCCTCAATATTGATGTAGTCTATTGTAATGGTTCCTCTTAAGATATGATCACGAATGAAGTGATGTTAATCTCTATGTGCTTTGTTCTTAAGTACTGTACTAGAATCTTTGAGAGGTGGATAGCACTGGTGTTATCACATAGGATAGGGACTTCTTTATAAATTAAATGGTAATCTTCCAACTGTTGTCTCATCCATAGAAGTTGTGTACAACAACTACCTACTACAATGTATTCTACTTCAGCTGTAGAGAGAACTACTATAGTTTGTTTCTTACTATGCCAAGAGATGAGGCAATTTCCAAGAAATTGGCATATACCACTAATACTTTTCCTGTCTACTCTATCACCTGCAAAGTCAGCATTTGAAAAACCTACTAGATTTAAAAAATTAGTTTTGGGATACCACAGTCTATACTTTGTAGTCCCATTCAGATATTTAAATATTCTTTTTACTATAAATATATGAGATTCTTTAGGATTAGCTTGAAAACTAGCACACTTATGCACACTAAATAATATATCAGGCTTGCTTACAGTTAAATAAAGTAATGAACCAATCATACCTTTGAAATTCTTTTCATTAACATTTTTACCATTCTTATCCTTATCGATTACAATGGTTGGGCTCATGGGAGTTCCCATGGGTTTACAATTCTCCATCCCAAATCTTTTGATTAATTCTTTAGTATATTTCTCTTGGTAGAGGAAGATACCTTCATTGGTTTGTTTTACCTGCAAAATAAGAAAGAATGTTAGTTCTCCCATAAGGCTCATTTTGAATTCACTTTGCCTAAACTTTGAGAAGTCCTTGCATAAAAAATCATTAGTGCTCCCAAAAATGATGTCATCAACATAAACTTGCACAAGTATAAAATCATGCTGAACAGTTTTTGTAAATAATGTAATGTCAATTTTTCCTCTTGAGAATCCATTTTCTATTAAGAAATTACTTAATCTCTCATACCAAGCTCTAGGAGCTTGTTTTAGTCCATGAAGTTCTTTAGATAGTTTAAAAACATAGTCAAGAAATTTTTCATTTTCAATTCCCAGTGGTTGTTTTACATATACTTCTTCATTTAAAAAACCATTTTAAAAGGCATCTTTTACATTCATTTGAAATAATTTAAATCCTTTATGAGAAGCAAATGCAAGTAATATTCAAATGGATTCTAACCGAGCTATAGGGGCATATGTCTCATTAAAGTCAATGCCTTCTATTTGATTGTATCCTTGAGCTACTAATCTAGCTCTGTTTCGCACTATATTGCCATCTTCATATAATTTATTCTTAAAGACCCATTTGGTACCAATTATAGATTTATTTTCAGGTTTAGGGACAAGAAACCATACCTCATTTCTTTGAAATTGGTTCAATTCATCTTGCATAGCTAGAATCCACCCTTCATCTTTAAGAGCTTCTTCAATGGTCTTTGGTTCTATTTGAGATATGTAGGCAAGAATGTTTTGTAATTTGAATGATGATCTAGTCCTTCTTCCTTCCATTGGATCTCCAATAACGAATTCATTTGAATAGTTCACATTGTATTTCCATTCTCTTGGCACCTTAATTTCAGTACTTAATTGTGGCTGTTCCATACTTGGTTGAGCAGATTCTGCTTCTATATTTTCTTCATTGAACTCCCCACCTTGAGCTTTAGCAGTGGGTACTATGATGTTCTCTGTGATATTATTATCTACTTAGTCTTCATCTAGAGTAGCTGCAACATTTTGCTCCATGACCATGTTAGTTTCATCAAAAATCACATGCATAGATTCTTCTACTACTAGTGTTCTCTTATTATAAATCCTATATGCTTCACTAGAGATAGAATATCCTAAAAATATGCCAGCATCTGATCTTGTGTCAAATTTTCTTAAATTTTCTTTTCCATTATTGTGTATGTAACACTTATTGCCAAATATATGAAAATGTCCAACATTAGGCTTTCTTCCTTTCCAAAGTTCATAGGCAATTTTTCTAATTATAGGCCTAACAAACAACAATTCAGAATATAACATGCAGTATGTATTGCTTTAGCCAAAAATACTTAGGAAGAAAAATTTCACAAAGCATGGTTATAGCCATATCCAACAAAGTTCTATTTTTCCTCTCAACAACACCTTTTTGTTGTGGTGTTCTTGGACAGGAGAAATTACGAGAGATTCTAAATTCATTGCAAAAGTTTTCAAAGCTTATGTTTTCAAATTCTCCACCATGGTCACTTCTAATTTTAGCAATCATATATCCTTTCTCATTTTGATGCTTCATCCTTATGTGTCAAGAAAAATACCCAAGTAAATCTAGAATAATCATCTACAATTACCATTCCATACATTTTTCCTCCAAAGCCAGGACTTTGAGTTGGCCCAAAGAGATCTATATGTAGTAAATCAAGGGGCTTAGAACTTCACACTTCATTTTTAGAGTTAAATGAGCTCTTTGTCTGTTTGCCTAATTGACATGCATGACATACATGATCTTTTTCATAGTTTATTTTTGGCAATCTTCTGACTAGTTCAAGTTTAGACAGTTTTTCAATAAGATTCATGCTAGCATGTCCAAGACGCTTATGCCATAGCCAAGAATTATCATTTATAGAGGCAAGACATTTATGTCATGTGAATTATAATCAACATCAAGAATATATACATTTTTATGTCTATGACCAATTAGAACTATCTTTTCATTCTTGTTAATTCTAACAGAGCAATACTTAGTTTCAAATGTTACCTTGTAATCATTATCACATAGCTGACTTATGCTAATCAAATTATGTTTGAGACAATCAATTAGGATCACATCATCAATATGCTAAATTCATTTAATTTGACTTTCCCAATACCAATTATCTTTCCTTTACCATTGTCACCAAAGGTGACCTTACCACCATCAATTTCTTGAATGGACACAAATTTTGTTGAATTTTTTGTCATATGTCTTGAGCAACCACGGTCCAAGTACCATTTTTATTCTTTGTTGTTGCACTTTAAGCAATTCTGCAAAGAGGTCAAGCAATCTTAGGTACCCATTGTGATTTGGGTCATTTGGGGTTAGTTGTACTTTTGCCTGTTGTGTTAGTACCTTTTAGTACCCATACAATTTCTTTTTATTAAACAGTGATGGATAGAATGATGAATTCTACAGCAAAAATTACATATCACAGAATAAGTATTCATGTTGGAGACATTCATTTAGACATAATTATTGTTATATCCTTTCATATTGAAATTTGTCAAATAACCAATCCCTCTTCTATCATGAGAATTTTTTTGACTTGCTAGTATGGCTTCCAATGTGTCTATTCCTTTAATATATTTTTCTAAATCCTTTTGCAGTTCTTCATTTTTCTTTTTTAGGTTATCTAATTCTTCAAGCATACTTTTCACTACTTCATTTTTATATCTATCAATTTCATTTTTTAGATAGCTATTTTTCTATTGAATAGATTTATTTTCACCTACCAAGTTTTCAAGTTCATTTCCTAGTTCAATTTTTTCATGCTCAAGTTTTTTACAAGATTTCATGACTCTTTTTAGATCATTTAACAATTCATCAATAGTTTCATCTAATTCTTCATAAGAAGGTGAGTCATTGTGAAAACTTACCTCATCATTCTTTCCTAGTGCCATGAAGCATTGATTTTCATCACTGTTGTTCTTTTCATTTTCTATATCTTCATCACTCCATGTGGCCGTCATAGCTTTCTTGCTAGTTTTCTTTTCATTGTTCTTTCTCTGAAGTCGATAAAATTTAGCTCTTGTGTGTCCTGGTTTTTCACACTCATAACAAATAATGCCACTCTTGCTTTGTTCTCCTCTTGGCCTTCTGAATTTCTTTTGTTATCATTTTGTTATTATACCTTATAGCTTTTTGCTGATGAAGGCTAAAATGTATTCTTCTTCTTCATCGTTCTTCTATTTCCTTTTCTTGAGTCACATTGGATTTTAAGGCATTGTTCTTTGTGTTTTTTTCTTCCTTCTCATATCTCTCTCCAAATGAGTTTTATCATAGGCTATGAGTATACCCCTCAATTCATCGTAGGATAATAAACTTACATCTCCACTTTCTATAGTGTCCACTTTAGAGCTCCAAGCCTTAGGTAAGCTTCTTAGAAATTTCATAACTTGGTCTTCTTCAGTACATGGTTTTCCAAGAGATTTAAGATCTCCTATGATCTTGGAGAATCTATCAAACATTCCTTCAATGGTCTCTCTTTCTTTCATCATGAATAATTCGTACTCTCTGACTAGTACATTAATTTTAATACCTTTTACTTTCTTTGTGCCTTCATGAGTGACTTCCAATTTGTCCCACATTTCTTTTACAGAATCACAACTGGAGATCTTATGATATTCAGTGTTGTTAACTGCATAAAAAAGTATGTTAATTGCTCGAGAGTTAACTAACATCATTTTAATATCGTCTTCATTCCATTCTTCTTGATCTTTCTCCACTTGTCTACCATTCTCCAATTTCTTTGGAATTTTTGGCCCCTTTTTGATAGCTTTCCATGTTGGGTAGTCAGATGATTCAATGTAGATCTCCATTCTTGCTTTCCATTAACTTCCATTGAAATGAGGGGCACAATGAGTTGATTGACCTTCAGCAAAGTATAATCCTTCATTCTGATACTAATTCATGATGTTTGTATCTTTGCTTTAGTTGTAAAGCCTATTGCAAGAACTTAGCTCTGATACCAAATGAAAGTTGAAGTATACCAAGAGGGGAGGGGCGAATTGGTGCTAAGTAAATAAAGTCAATTTCTTTGAAAAAATTATCTGAAATAAAACTAAGTTGACTAAGGTCACTTGAAATAATTGAGGATCCTGAAAAACTTTTAAGGTACCTCAAACCAGTTTATGTTACCTCAAAACCAATTTAACTTGAATCAGAAATTAAACCTTAAAGAAATGACAGGGATGGAGAAGAACACAATGAATTTATCCTGGTTCAATCTTAATGTGAGACTTATATCCAGTCCCCTTGACTCCTAAGGGATTTTTCACCACTAATTGAATTAACCTTTACACCCTTGGTTTTTCTTGTTCACTAGTAATAAATGATTTTGACTGCTAACCATAAACAGAGTGGTTTCCAAACTCACCACCAACTACAAAAATAAGAGTTTAAGATGGGAGATATAACTCTCTTTTAGAGTAGATAGAAAATGCCTTTTATGATTAATACACTCTGGTTTTTTCTCATACAATACCTCACAGAAAACTTATAACCAGATTTTTTTTTTCTAAAGGGATATTGTCACAAATGTTTTTGCACAGCTTTAGTCAATGTCTTCTTTTTCTTGTGCTTCCCTTTTTATAACCTTCTAATTTGTACTCGTTGTAAGCTCCTCCAATCAAGGGATTTTTAGGCTTCTTCATCAAATGGTTTTTATGGCTCTATGATGATTTCATTTTTACCTTCTTTCTTCTTCATTCTTTATTTTTTTTTTCATTTTGGTAGTTTCCTTCTGCTCTTGCTTCTTCCGAATCTGTTGTTATTGTGTCACTGTGATTGTTTCCTTGTAGCTTGCCTTGAGATCTGCCCATGAGTTTGCCTTTCCTTATGCTCCTTTGTGTTCTGATATTTCCTCTTGCTCTTCTTTATTATTGATTGCACTATTCTCTTTGCTAGGTTGAATTCCATGACCTGTGCTTCTCTATTAATGTTGACTGATCAGCATTGATTTTGCCTCTTAATTATCTATAGTTGGAACCCAAACATTTTGGTCTTCATGTGGTCCCTATTTGTTTTTTCTTCTTTTACCTAGGCATAATAAATATATTAGATATTCTTGTATTTTTGTAGCCTCATCAAAAATTAGGTCAACATGATGGTCCTCTTTGTATCAAGGAAGAAAGGGATTGGAAAGGGCAAGCTTAGTGTAACTTCTTACACTTCAGCAACCACACTAAATTGTAGATCTAAACAACCAAGATAAATCAATTGCAGTGTAACATATACCTCAAATGGAGTTACCAAATTAGCAAGATTGCGAATCATAGAAGTGTTAAAGCACCTTCATTAGAACTCACTCTCAAAAGCTAGCCATTGAGGGAAGGATGCCTAAGGTATTATAAACTCTCACATTGCCTTGCGCCGGGCAATGTGGGACTACCTAAATACTTGTCCCATACCAAATATCAAGGCGCAATGGCATCCTGTAAAAATCCATGCCCCTTAAGAATCGGCGTCCATGACGGCCTACTTTAGCTGCCCACTCAAGCACCGCTTTCACTCTGGCCTTTCCAAGTAACCCTTTCCCTACTCGCTCCTTTCCAGGTCGCCCTTTTCATGTCGCTAGCGCCCAATAGATCAAAACTGTTCTAATACCACTGTTACAGCACCTTCGGTAGAACTCACCCTCAAAAGCTACCCATTGAGGGGAGGATGCCTAAGGTGTTATAAACCCCCACCTTACCCAACGCCTGGGCAATGTGGGACTACCCCAATACTTTTCCCATACCAAATATCAAAGTGCAATGACATCCTGTAACAGGAAGCTTCTCTTGGTTGAAATCCCAAAATAGTTGAGGGGCAAACCCTAGAATCTTTACAAGTAATAACCATGAACTGTTCTTGGAATTGTTAGTCAAGAGTAATTACTTTTGCTAAAGCTTCAGTAGACAAATTGAAAGAATAGACCAAAAAGAATAAATGACAAACCATAAATTAATACACAATTCAAAGCTTAGCCAAAAGGGTGGGGAAAATAATGCTCTTTTGCTTGAAGCCCACACCTTGTCTCTCTTTCCAATCCACCTCAATCGTCCAGGAAGGCACCGCTGAGCTCACTTAGGGCACACTATGACGTCGGAGATGACACCAAAAGGAAAAACAGTGACTAAGGGCATAGTGAAAGAAAATTGCAAATCGAAACTTTGAAGATTAGGTAGACACTGATATTGGGACGCTTGATTTGGGGGGAGACATTGGGCAATTTGGCACTAACCTGGAATTGGGGTAACATGGAGTGGCAAATTAATTAGTTATGTGTATTTTTTAGAGTCAGTAATGAGTGCTAAAAAATAAATAGAAAGTTAATTGGAGAACTAAAACTGCAGCTGTTATAAAATTAGGGATCATATTATTTAAGCTGAAATTAAGAGGATCAAAAATATAATTTTAACAAACTAGAATGGCCAAAATTATAATTAAGCCAAAAAAAAATAATACATTGAATAATTTTTAAAAGTTTTTATAATCAATAATTGACAAATTTAAATATTCAAACACATTAAATAACTTTTAAAAGTTTTTTATAATCAATAATAGGCAAATTTAAAGGTTTTCAAGATATATTCGTGACATAAATTAATTAACTAAATTTAAATTTAAATTTAAGTTAAATTGTAGTATTTTTTTAACCTTCATGATGAAAAAAGTAATTTAATTTATTTTTTATTCGTTTATTTGAAATCTACGCAAGTCAATTGTTTACCCTATAATTATCATGCTTACCTAAATTTATAGAATTTACAAACTTTCCCTATTAATTAGCTCTCAATACTTGCCCTATTAATTATTTGAGTTCTCATCTTAAATTTGATACAGATTGTGATTCTTCTTGCATTGGAACCATTTGATTTTCAACAAAGAAATTTTAATGGCTTCGTTCTCCTCTTGCTTCATCTACTATCTACTTTTTAAGTTTATTTTCAGTACTTAGAGAATATGGTAATCCCTTCATTAGATATAGATAAATAGGAATAGGTATTGGTTGAATGCAAATTTGTTTTGGGATTTGTATATACTCATCTTCGATCGACACAACGCTTCTTCTTGCAGGGTGGAAATAACTCCTTTACTAGATTTAGTTTGTTTCATTCTTCATCTCATTGTTAACTATATTGTATACATTTGTTAGCTGAACACCCAGCGTTCCATTAGGCCGAGAATCTCCGTTTAGAATCTCTTAACATTTTCAGGAATAAGACCATTTTGCCCCAAAGTTAAAACATAAATGAAAAGATATTAATATGTTAAATAAATTCTTTAATATATCCTTTTTATTAATTTAGTCTAAAAAAGTAAAAATAATTTACTCCAAAATTTTCATTTAATTTATCTGAAAAACAAAGTAAAGTTTTTAATAAAAATTAATAATATATCTCTATAATTACTTCTCATTAATATATTCAACTAATCTTAATAAACTAACTCTACCAAAATTGAAAAATGTATCCTCTCTTCACTTTTGCAACACTCCTAAATCTTAAACTTAGAACAAATTATATATATAGATGATGTGATATAATATATGTGTCTAAAAATTTCTCTAAATCTTAAACTCAGGGCAAATTTTACTTTGCACCATACAATATTAAAGAAAAAAACTATATATATATATATAACGTTGATACATTGTATTATGTTATTCAGGAACGAACCCAAAAATCACCTAAGGGGGGCCAAAAGCAACCGATCGAATCGACACATTACCTTAAAACAACTTAGAATTATTCAAATTAAGCAAGAAATATCCTAAATCAGAAAGAGTATAAAACCCAAGTGAAAATTATGGTTTTTAAGAAAAAAATATATAAATAACTTGAGACATTTTTTATGTGGGAGGTGTGAAGAAGAAAATATGCACCTTGATTCTGTTGAACAATTTATGTTAAAACCTTAGAGGGAAGGATGTGAGAGGAGTGCAGGAGAAGGCTTAAGCTCATATCATTTCTTAACCTTAAATTAAATGGTAAACATCTAAAAGCCTCATAAATGAAGCTGCTACATGAATTATACAATACTCTCTTCGTTTCTTTTTATTTGACATTTAAAGTAATAGTACAAGAATTAAGAAAGTTATTAAATAGTCTCAATTGTAGTAAAAAATAATTGTATTAGACTAAATTATCCTTATTAAAGTTAATTTAAAACTTTTATTACTTCATTGAAAATAATAATAAATAAAGGTAAAAATAATAATAATTAATGTTTCATTGGTACTGTAAAACGATAAATAATTTGAAACAAATTAAAATTCCTAAAACGACTATTATTTTGAAACGGATGGAGTAACTCATTAACAAAGTCTACCTGCAACACAAGTGGCCACTTATCAGTGGCTGACTTCAAGTCAAAGGAATAGACTTTGTTTGTTCCCGTTAATCGATCAAGTGGCGCAGTTTGATTAAACGTGCCAGATTTTCCATTTCCAAAAAAACCCATTTTATGTATATATTAATAAAAATGTGGAGGAAGGGGGCTAAGGCCCCTACTTGCCCCTCTTCATCCATCCTTGATGTTATTTATAACATTATATATTGAGAGTATCATAATATTGCCCCTGAAGTCATACTTAAAAATATTTAAAACTTGTATTGGCTTATGTTTTAGGGAATTGTCTACCTTACAGCCTTATTTTTTTAGCTATAGGGTAACTTGTGTTGCACCGTTTTTTCATTTATTTATTTTTTGCCTCTATTTTTTTATTTTTTTAGCATTAATTAATTAGTTTCTATATCATATATCTTTTTCAAATTTTTTAAAAATTTTTTGAAATTTTTTTAGATATTTTTACTTATGAATGAATAGTATAAGAAAAATTATGAATGAATAGTATAAGGAAATGTAAAAAAATTTTAAAAATATTCATAAACATTTCAAAAATTTACAAAAAAAATATAGGATATAGAAAATAAGTAATTAATGCCAAAAAATAAAAAAATCCAGATAAAAAAAAATAAAAATTCGGCACATATAAAGTTACCCTACAACCTCATTGGGGCTGTAGGGTAGTATCTCCCATGTTTTAAACTTGTATTTGAAATGATTAACTAGTCTACAAAAGATTAACTTTTATTTGGCATTTATCAATTATTAGAAATAAAGAAGCCAGTGAAAAAAATAAATAGTTATTCAAGGGTATTTTTTAAATAAAAATACTAACATTCCTAAAAAAGTACTTAAGCTAAATATGAGGACGAAATGTTGTCATAAAACATTATCTAACATGCTCAATAATATTTAAAGCCAACCAAACACATTGTCACAACGTGATGGATGACCGAAACATAGAGATTTTGTAAATAATGGAGTTGCCACCAATTAATTTAGATGATAATTGGAATCTTCTAAAAAAACCCAAAAAATTGTCCTTTGAAACTAGAAGAAATGGTCGGGAGTCGAATACGAGTGGGGAAGATGTTAGGCACCTCATAACGTCCATCCTGAAGAATTGTTACCCTTAATTGTTTGTGCTTTAATTTTATCATTTTTCAATTGTTTAAATTACTCCTTTTTATTAAAAAGATTAAAAAAACCCGGACCTAACTTATTGTGTAAGAGCCTACATACCTCAATGGGGATCAAGATATACCTAGTTCGATATGATTGATAATGTGCCTAGGGCAGATATATGATCCCAATAGTATTTTAATTTTGCTTAGGGTG
>JASKGM010019795.1:4850-21580 GCA_034509205.1 Ceratonia siliqua
TATATATATATATATATATATATATAGAATAAATACAAGTTGTTTGTACATTTTAAATAAGAATTAAAGATGGATTGTAAAATTTAAGTTTAACTTATTTTACCTCATTTAAAATATGAACATATCTAGTATTTAATGAGTTTTGTACAAATGATATAATACAATATATATGTATAAGAATTTCTCGACCTTTAAAGTATTGAGTCAACTTGAGCTTCACTTTAATTAAATTCAAATGAATGGAGTTTATACGATTTACGAACAATAACATAATAATATGAATTAAAACTTTTTAAACTAGTATAAATCAAACTCTATCATTTTTAAATAATTTTGGATAAGATGAATTTCTCACAAGTTAGATTAGAAATTTTCTTCATGAATATCATAAAATATGTAATTTGTATAAGATTAAAATTGATTTACACTAGCATAAACAATTTTAAAAAATGTAGGCATTTGATTGACACTTAAGTGCTATTTTTGTCCCTAAAGTTTAACCAAAGTTTAAATTTGGTCCCAAATGTATTATTTGTGCTAATTTCATTCCAAATGTTGCTAAATTGTTTCAATGTCATCTTAATCACTAACTCCGTCCAAATAATTAACGAAAATTATTGACAAGAATCCAATATGGCAAAGAAAGATCACATTGAAAAGCTAAACAATATCAAGAGGGGAAGGGTGAATTGATAAAATATAAAAATTTAAATCTTTTTGGATTTACTTTTTAAACCAGAATGGAAAATAACTCAAACATATGTTTTTAAGTTTTTATGAAAACGTTCCTTGAAAACTTTCAAAAATTTCCAAGGACCTAAAAACCTACTAGTTTCATATTTGAAAATAAAGCTTGAAGAATAAAACAAGGATGAGGAGGAACACATTGATTTATACTAGTTCAACCTTAATGTGAGACCTACGTCTAGTTCCATTGAATCCCAAGAAATTCTTCTCTACTATTCAATAACTCCTTACAACCTTGACTTTTCTTGTTCATCAAGAACAAATAGTTTTACTGCTCATCACAAATAGAATGGTTTCCAATCTCACAATCAACTATACAAATGGTTTTTAGTCGTTCACCATAAATGATATCATAACAAAATAGTAGATAAAGAAAGAGACTCTCTTGAAGAGTGGATGGTTTATGCCTTTTGTGCTCACTGTCTCTCTGGCTTTTTTATTTTATTTTTTATAATAACTCCCAGGGAATGATCAAAGCCAGAGCAGTAATATGCAAATATTTCTCATAGGTTTTGATGCACAACTTCAGTGTTGTTTTGCAATGTCCCTCATTCCTCTTTTTATAATCTTCAAACCTAATCATTGGGCCCTTGATTTCTTCTCAGTATGTTGCTTTCTTCTCGGGGTATGATTTGATTCTTGTTCTTCAATGAAAATTGCAGCTTTCATTTTAAGCTTCTTGCAAATTTATTTTCTCCTCCATCGGAGTGCTTTATTCTTGATTTTCCAAGAAGATTGTAGCTTCTATTTTGGTTTCTTTTAGCTTTTACTCCTTCATTAGAGGGCTTTGATTTTTCTTCCCATTAACTTCAGCTTGTAATGTATTATTTCTTTTTCTTGCAGCTTTATTCGCTTTGTTCTAGGTTTGTTGTAGAGAGTGAGGAGAGATTTTTGCTTCTTTGATGTAGTATGTAGAAGAAAGGGAGAGAGTTTGTAGGAGATCTTTTTTCATATTACAAAAGATTGTTTCCTTTCCAAGATGACATAGCATGTGCAGGTATTCTTTGACTATTTCAATAAATGCTTTTTATTTAATTTATTCTCTTTGACGTTTGCAGTAGAGTAGGTGACTGTATTTTGGGCCATTCAAGAAGGCTTGCATGTGTAGAAATATATTTTCCTTCTTATTGGGATTCATGTAGACTGTCAATTTTGATATCGGCTCAATGGGTCGGCCAATTTTTATAGGGCTAGGGCCTTGATTTACAAGGGTTGAATTTAAGCAAGCTTTTTAGGGTTGAGCTTATTTGGGCTTAGCCCTCATCGGTCCTTTAACCTGAATTTCACTTTTTTTAATAATTTTGCTTACCCTAAATAATATATGAATGTATTACAATATTGAAAATATCATTTGTTTTGAATGATAAATGACGGTGATTATGATATAAAAGATTAAATGGGTGCAACATCTAAAATATATTTAAATATTAATGTTGAAGATAATACTTGATATATGTTTTAATTTATAATTTTGAGTTAGGATAATTTTATGATATTATTATTATTTAATTTGTACTTATTGTTTATTATGGATTATTTATTTTTGTTGATATATACTTGTTTTGAATAATTTAGAATATGTTTTTGTTGACTTTTGTGATTATTTTTTGTATATTTTATCTTTTTTTGTTAATTTTTTTTGTTATGTCATTTTAAGCTTGTTTAAGCCTACTTAGGCCCTAAAACGCTATAGGGCCGTCATAGAGCCTTCAAATAGAAGTCCAACCAAAAAAAGGCTGAGACCGACCCGGCTCGTTTTTCTTGTGGCCTAAGAAAGGCCGGGCTAGCTCGTTTTAACAGTGCTAAATCCGTGATTGTCTTTTCCCAAGCTTCCCATTTATTGCATTGCAGAAGCTATTTCTTATTTTATATTTGCTCAATTTTTTTCTTTCTCATTTGTGCCCTTCATGGTTATTTGTAAATGCATAAGTGCCACGGTTGACTTGCCCTGCAACAATCTTCACATGAATGTTTCATTTCTCTTTTGCCCACTGTTTTCTTTTTCCAATTTGACTTTCTCTCTGATGCCTTTCGCGTCTCCAATTCCTTCAATGTTGCATTTTCTTTTGTTTGGAAACTTTCTTTTAGTTTTGCATGTGATCCTCTCATAGCTTGGATAACTGTCAGCTGGCTCTCATTTACTTGTTTTTGAGTTGTCCTTTTATTTATCACATGCCTTTGTCTTGTGTCATTTAATGTCTTGTCCTTGTATCATTTTCTCTCTCTTCCACCTGGGACAATATCAAATAAAATGCTAATTTGACCATTCTTATTTTGTTTTGCATTTTTGGGCTAATCATCAAAATTCCATATTCAACGTACATCTGACAAATTAATTTCACTGTTGTCTACCTAATAAACTTTATGGTTACCCCAATCTTCTCTCCACAAGATGAGGCTAGTTATCTAATCAAAGATACAACCATATTGTAGCAGGTTTAACAAGACTAAACGTCTCATTTAAATCAAAACTAACATGCTGATGAAGCATTTTAACTATAAACCTTGCATTATATTTTTCTATAAAGGCATCTAGAGTCTGCTTCACTTTGAAGGTCCATTTGCAGGCCATTGCTCTTCTATTCTCAAGAAGTTTAACCAAAGTCCATGTGATGTTATTCAGTAATGCTTTGAACTCATCAGTCATAGCAACTTTCCAATGAGCCTTGGAGAAAGCTTTTGTAACAAAAGTTGGTTCTCTTGGAGTCATAAAAACCTTAGGTTTAAAGATATCATTCTTTGCTCTAGTTATCATTTGATGCTAGTTCAAAAGTGAACTAGCATGTGTCGAACTTGCTTATGGTGCATTAGAATCATTAAGAATTGGAATTGTAGAAGTTTCTAGTTTATTAAACTCTTGAAAAAATTTGTTGCTTCATCAACACTCACAATATTAGGCATATTAGCACCAGAAACATTATTATTTGCATAATCAAAATCAAAAGTAACACATTTTGGTCTATTATGAAAATAAAAATTTGATGGACATGAAGATGTAGTGGGAGGTATTCTAGAGGAAAATAAAGGTGTTTTAGTTGAAGAAGCACTAGTAGAATAGAGAACCTTGGAAGTAAAAGGGAAAAAATGTTCATCAAAGATGATATCCCTTGATATGTATGTCTTCCTCTCTATGGAATCAAGACATATATACATATATAACTCTTTTGGTTTATACTATAACCAAGAAAGGTAAACAAAGTGAATCTATACTACAACTTATGTTTGTTAAAGGGTTAGTGTTTGGGTAACAAGCATAACTAAATACTTTAAGTGAAGCATAATGTAAGATATTGGAAAGAACTTCCAAAGGAGATTTATGATCTAACCTTTGAGTAGGAAAACGATTTATAATGTAGAGAGATGTTTTAAAGGCTTCAACCCCATAATTTTAAAAACATGGAGGTTGTGCAAGCAAGGTAAGATAGTTCTCAACTATGAGAACAAGGAATTCTACAAAGAATTTCACGAGTCTATAAGAATTGAGAAAAAGATCTAAACTCACCGCCCCATTAATTTGAAGTGCCTTAATTTTGGTGTCAAGCTTTTTTTTACTAAAGCTTTGAAAATTTGAAAGATAGATAATGCTTCTGACTTGTGTTTAAGCATATGGATCTAAAAAAATTTAGAGAAGGTATTAATGAAGTGGATATAATAAGTATAACCATTAAACGATATAGTGGAAGAAAACCTTCACATATATGAATGAAAAAGTTCTAAAGGCTTTGTATATGCCTTTACAAAAATTATAAATGGAAACTTATATATCTTATGAAAACATTAAGGCATTCGAAAACTTCAATTCTCTTTATTGATCAAAGGATGGTTACATGCACTAAGCACTATGTTTACAAAAGGCAATGAAGGATCACCTAGTCTATTATGCTAGATTGTGTAATATGTTAAAGGTACAAATTTGGTTCATTTGAAAAATTAGGAGTGTTAACATTGTTTACAGAAGAAAAGCAAGAAACACTTATAGATTGAGACACAAGTAAAGGAATCTTTAGATCATAAGAGCTTAGCAGAAGGTTGCCATAAGCATAAAGGCCATTATTAAGCTTCCCTTGCAATAAAATAGTTTTGGACACCTAATGTTTGAAAAGACAAAAGTCAAGATATAATTCAAGGAATACAAACTCGGATACACTAACTAAATTCGTAGTAATTGAGGGAACATATAGAATGCTATGTTGCTATGATACCAATACGAGTATCTGATACAATATAGTACGATACGCTGATACGACCAATTTTTTTAAAATTAGGATACGTGATACGATGTATATATATATATCATAACACAAATGCATTCCAAATCCAATTTAAAATAAAGTCTATCCAAATAAAATCAAAGTGTCTTACAAATCCAAATAAAACACATCCCCAAATACATTAAAAAATAAAACTAATCACTTTCATTTTCATCACTTCCTTCTTTATATATGAGTTCTTGTTCCATCTCTGTGTCATCAAGTAATAAATTTGCAACTTTAATACCCCCAAGTTCAACTAGCCCATCAATTGGCTCTCATTCATCTCTAATAATATCTTAATTCTTGATCACTCCACTATGATATTTTTCAATCTTCTTAGATAAAAGGAGAAGATTTGTATGAATATATACCAAATCTTCAGCTCTTTTTGGATGCAACTTGTTCCTCCTTAGTGAGTGGATGAAAGAATAAATGCTCAAATTTCTTTTACACCAAGATGATGAACATGGTTGCCCAAGTAGCTTCAAAGCAAGGCGTTAAAGTAAAGGGGTTGAAGCACCATAATTCCACTATATTCTTTTGCATCCAATGCCCATCTATCTTGTAAGCATCAAGTAATAAAAAAACATCCATTCCTCTAAAGAATTTGGAGAACTCTTTTTTTGCTTGAGTTGCAAGATTTTGATCTTGAAAATATCTTCTCAAGCACTTTTTCTTCTCAGCTGAAATCTCATCATCTTTATGTGGTGCAACTCTATTTGGTGCTTATTCAAGCCATTGTGTAGAATACTACCTATGTAATAAAAGGTAATAGTGTTCAAATTGCTTAAAATAAATGCAGATAAGAAATCTAATAAAATTGATACTAGTTCATATGTGGGGTTTAAGGAATGAGCTTAGCAATGTAGTAGGGTGCAACTCTTTATCTAATAAACAATGAGAATTGTGTACACCACATGATAAAAATTAATGGTCTCATGAAGTTCATTTCCTTCTTTTCTATAAATAACTTCCTTGACCTCTTCTATCATTGTGTCCTACATATCATAGAATAAATGAAGTGTAAGCCTCTCAGTATCACACAACCGAAGCATATCATAAATAGGCTAATGAAGTCAAGTATGTAATCCACCTTATCCCACGACAAGTCATTTAAAATGAATTATTTCACAATTTGGGGTTTTTCAACATTATCCCTTCTATAACCTACCCACTAATAACCAATTATCATGCTTTAAAAACCACGTTTGATGAGCTTAAGCCTCTTAAGCACCACAATAGTTGAAGCAAACCTTGTTTCAACAATGGCAAGCAATTTCAAAGGGCTAAACTCATTGAAAATGGTTAGCCTCATAGAATGATTCATGATGAATTTTTTTATTAATACAACATTATAATTAACCATAGAAATCCAATGGCATACCTCTAAAGTTTGATAATTTTATACACTATATCTAGGTGCACAAATATTTTTCAAGGCAAGATTTAATGTGTACACTACACATAGGGTCCAAAATGTGAGGATACTCAGTCTCAATCAGTAACCTTGCAGCCTTACAAACGGGGGCATTATTAGTGATGATTTGAACCACATTTTTTACTCCAACCTCCTTGGTTGTCTTAGTTATGAATTCTTTATCCTTATACTCACTAAAAGCATCCGCAACCTTCAAAAAGACATTATTTCCATCAGATGCAGCCATGAAATTAATCAATGATTTTCATTGCACATCAGTCCACCCATCAGTAACTAAACTAACACCATTGTCACTCTAAGTTCCTTTAATCGGTTCAAGAAGACTCTCCACATTTGATCTTTTCCTTTGTACTAATGTAGTTCTTAATGCATTGTAACTAGATGGGACAAAACTAGAAATTTTTTTTATTACAAGCGAATTGTATTATACTAATGAAGTATGGATTTTGTGACAGATTAAAAGGAAAACTAGTTGAATAAAATACTCTAGCAATTTCATGTCTGAGTTGGTCCCTCTCTTAATTGTTGAAAGCTTTTTCTAAAAGGGCAACAACCATTCTTTTAGCCCCTACAATGCCCTCAACATTCCCAACCTCCATTTCATTTTGGCTGAGGAAGATATGTCTATATCACGGGGTAATGGGATTGATCTAATTTTATTATTTTTTGTAGTTTTATCATTACGGCCTTTCATTTTCATTAAATAGTGATCATTAACTTTTGCACATGGGCTTACTCCTTTATCAGAAATCTTTAATAAGTGGTATCTAAATCTACTATAAGACCCATGGAAAGGCAAATGACAATAATTGCACCCAACCCTTATTACCACCATCTTTTCGATTATTCTTAGTCACAATTACATAAGTGTACAAAGGAAATGCACTCTTTTTAGCCTTGGAGGTAGCATATCTACTACTGTGAGGGCTAGGGGCATTTATACTAGAACCACTACCAAAGAAAGGATTTGACATTGTACTACAAAAGTCAAGTAACAACCAAAACTCAACATTTCAATTCAAGGGCAAAACACTAATTTGAAATTTTGCTAAAAAAAGCCTAAAACAATTAACAATGGAATAATGATAAAGAACATAAAAAATTAATGTAATAATATAATATTAATAAATGTATATACCATAAATAAAATAATAATAATAATTAATAATATATAATTATATAACATGGAATTCACAAACACTAGTTTCCAAGCAAAGCACCCAAAATTATATTAAAAGAAAAAAAGTGCAACTGTTTTGACTTTTAGGCGTAATACATGTAAAATGATCAATTTGGAACCGCATAAAATACATATAATAATAAACTAATGAAAGCGTAACTGGAACCACATAAAGCACATATGATAATAAAATAATCAATGCTTAAATCATGCCCATCAATGTGAACCACATAAAACACATATAAAATAATAGAAGTCTTTAAGTACAGGAAGTCAGGAAAGTAATAACATGGCTGGACCAGAAGGATTCGAAGGAAAGTAGGAAACCTGGAGTGTGAGTGTTTTGAGCGTAATACTAAACCATTGACTACCAAACCCAAGGTAGAGATTCATAGGAACAACGATCACCACACACCCATCGGCAGCCAAACCCAAGGCAGAGAGGTAAGATACTAGAGCACTTACTCGTCTAAACCCTTTACCTATTTCAATTTTTACCCTTACATGTTTTTTCCCCTATTTCATCCTTTCTAGCTTGTACGATGTCGTCTGGTTAATTTCATTCTTCTAGCCACGTTGTAGTATTGGCGTCATATCGGGGAAGTATAAGAAGACATACGCATATCGGCAAAAAAAAAAAAAGAGAGACAAAAATACATTATGCAGGCATATTGTATACGTACGATACAAATACGCCTTGTATTTTCATGTATTAGTGCATTAGAGGTAGAATATGATATAAAAATATGGTTTTTTGAAGTGAAAGTATATTTAAATTAAAAATCTCCAACTTAATGAGTAAAAAAACCTACACAATTTCCCATATGAATCTTGTCTTGCCCCATGTAGTCAGATTTAGCCATAAGATTGTTAGCATGGAGTAACATGATTTGTTGCTCTTAAGTTTATATACCAAGCAAGGTCATATAAGGTTTTTAGAGTGACAACCATGGGATTTATTGGTGTATTTGGTTTGAGGAGGGAATTGTTTTGTGTTTGGTAATTGAAGCTATATAGACTTTGGTAATTGTGATTGTAGCTATGATCACAATACCACGTTGCATGACTGAGTTTACTATACACTTTACATTGTGGTCTATACCTTCTTGCTCTTCCTCTGCCATGATTATTATGTTGAGCTTTACCACCTTAACCCAAAGTAATTAACCATTGAACCTTGTTATCGAGAGAATTGATGGCTTTGGCTATTTGGAGAAAATGACTATGACTAGTTCTTTGATAGGTATTTGTGTTGGAGTGGCTATATGAATTGTTTCCTAGTCTTTTGTAAGAATTTGAATTTCAAGTTAAATTGAATAAGGCAAAATCAAGTTCATTATTGTGCTTCTCAAGCCTATGTTTTTGAGAAATATTCAAATCTTTAATTTCTATAATGGAATAGGATTTTGTCCTGAATAACACAAAATTCAAAGGTATACTCCAGAGGCAGACCATCGAAGATGGCTTAAAAGTGATCAAACATTGGGATTGAGTGACTATTCCAGGGGAACAATAACTTAGTCTTTGGGATGGATGTGATATATTTGAGGTCCAAAACATAGCAAGAGAACCAGTTACTCGGTTTGCTCAGTATTAAGAGATAAAACATTGAGTAAGACTAAGGTAGGACAAGTGGGTACTTATCCTTACCTCAATCCTTAGTGATAGGATTCCTCAAGACTTTGAGTCTCGAATGAGGAGGTTCTGATACCGGCTAAAGTTCTGTTCCTTATCCTAAGCCTTGGGAACGAACATTAAGTAGCTCATGGAGCTTAGGGCATTTGATAATTTCTAGGAGTATTCTGGCAGCGTAATGACAAGAATTTTGAGTGTATTTACTATGGTGGTTAGGGGGTATTTATAAGGGAAGAAGAAGAAGTGTGCATTTAATGCATGGACGTGACTGATGAACAGTAAGCCATGCATTAATGTTAATAGTAAGGGTCTCAATCTTGACATTTTGTAAACACATAGATTTAGGAGCAATAAAGTAAGCCTTTGGTGTACTTCTAGTATGGAAAGTAAGAGAGAGCGAAGGTGGTTGATTGGGACATGGTGGCAGAAAGTAGGTGTAGAAGGTGTGTGCTTGTTAAGGCTTTAGGTTAGAGCATGTTCATTCCCAAGGCCCAAGAAGAAAGTGCTCTGGCTTCTAATTGGAGCTACCTAGGGCGGTAGTAATGCAATAGTGCCCTAAGTAGCTTAATACCCATACCATATCTTACTTAATGATCACATTTCAAGAGAATGTAAAAGGTCCATTATCCCAGTCCTTTAAGCATATGAGTGCTTGGTTCGTGAGGGACAAGCGCTCTTAGTTACTTGGCTTCTCCCTTTAACATCTCTCACTTTGTCCTTGTGAGGGAACAGTGGATGTATTGTATAGAGTATCTTAGATTGGCTAAGATGCTTTTAAATCAGTGTAGATTAGGCTCTTTATTACTGGTACTGTTACTTTGTTACTTGTTACTTAGCAGTGTGTTTACTCAATTGTAAATGCACAGCGTCCTATACCTCTTATCTAAGAGACATGACCATTTTGGGATTTAGCCTCGACTCACCTTTACTCATGGCTCTTACTTGTTTTATTTTACTTAGTCGTTTACTTTACCCTTTTAAGGAAGTTTTCACTGGGTTGTTCTAGTGCAGTCCTTGTCAGGATGTTAATTTACTCGTTATTGGTTACTAAGGCGTGTTAGCTAGGTTACTCGATTGCCCCCACGATGGCACCTTGATGAAAAGGACCTTAAGTGAGGGAGCTTTAACATTACTCTCTTTTAGGGCGCTAATTATGAACATGCTTGTCTTTGCTTTCTTCAAGATGTTCAATGCCCTATGCTCTATAGGGCACCAAGTCCCATGTAGAAACAATGACCAATCGAAGTTAATGCATCCACACATTTCTTGACTTTCAATAAATAATCATTGGCAGACATAAATCCCTTTTTGATACTCTAAAGTGGAATTTTGAGTTGCCTAATTTTGGCATTAGTTTAAGACGCAAAGAACATAACAATTCTCTACCAAATCTAATAAAAGGAACCCATTCCACCATCGAGTAAGCATTCCTTCAAATATTGAGGAAGGAATTCATGAGACTAATAACTGATCTTGTTGCTCTTAATCAATGTTATGTGTATTGATTCTACCTTGTTCATTATATTCTAAAGTGAGAAATTTTGATGGTATAGAATCAGGTTCTTCAATGTAACTCCTCAATTTGTGCCTTCTGGTTGTTACTAGTATCTATTGCTTGCATAGGAAATAGTTATTAATTTCCACATAAATCATATAAGAGAAAGTGACATGAACAAATTTTGGAAGCATAGAACCATTCATGAAGGTTGAAGAATATGGAGAAGTATTCTCCATTACTAATTGATTCACAACTCTGATACCATATTATGAAATAGACCGGAGTTGAAGAAGATAACTAGGGAGAGAGAAAGAAAATCAAAAATGCATATAAAGAAACAACTACATTAACTAAAATAATTCATTAGACAGAACTTATATTTATAGCAACTATGACAGAACATATTAAAAATTGAATCTAAAAAACTACCGATAGGTTAGCGAAACCTTTACAACTCAACTTAACAAATTAATACACCCTTAACACTTCTAAATATTCAAACTTTGAAAATCAAAGGAGATGAGGGGATTTTACGAATAATGGTTTGAGAAAGAAGGAGAAAATGAAACCACGTGCGGTGCATGTGAGTTAAAAAATGGAGGGAAATATTTTTTGCTTAGCCATGTGTAAGCCACGTCAACAAATTGAAGGGCATTCTTCAGTCAATATTGGACACAACATCATCAATTATAGACACCTCACACATTTATATAACTTACCTAATGGATTTGTCAAATTTTGGATCTAATTGATAAATCAAAATTTTATGAGAACCTAATTGAAAATAATGTTGAGGATCCAATTGAAAATTGATGTAGTTTTGAGGAACTTAGAGTATAATTTAACATAAAATGAACAAAATATAAAATTCGAAATATAAAAACTTTCAACTATTTGATTACATACTTCTTATTTTTCAATTTTTTTTGAAAATTTGCATATATGATTAATGTGATAATTATCAGTGTATAAAGAAAATGGACTAGACCAAACTGGTTAGGTCAACCTGGAAATTAGTGAACCAGCCAGTGGTCTAGTTCGGTTAATCCTTAAAAATCGGCCAGCAACAAATTAGTCAAAAAATCGGTGAACCAGACTAGGTCAACGATTTCCTGCTTCTTCTTATTTTTTTTCTTTCTTTTATAGAACGGACGTCGTTTTGACACAATTTTTTATGAATTTTTGAGTTCAAAACAATATTATTTTGATCATTTTTAACATAAATGAATATAATACATGTGTTCTTTATCATTCTAAACTTACTTTATGTATATTTAAGTGATTTAATGATATTATATATATATATATATATATATTAATTTGTATTATTTAATTATTTTCATGTTAAATTATTTTTATATTATATTATTAATGTATAGTATTATATAATATAAAAAATACCGTCCGACACAGTTTAACCATGGTTGAACCAATGAACCATAAACTACTGTCTCCACCGGTTTAATGACCAAATTTTAAAACATTAGTAATTACTACTTATGATTCAACTATTGAATAGGTAAAAGTCATATTTTACCATAAAATATTCGGTGGTATAAGTGAGTCAAGTATTATACCAGTCTAAAATAATTTTTTATTATATATGTATTTGTGTTTGTATTTATATATATATGAAAAAATTATTATATTTATCAATAATATTTGATAATATCATATACAAGTAATAACATATATATATATATATATATATATATATATATATTTTTTTTTTATTAATAGTTGAGCTATTAGCTAACTTAACTAGCTAAGCACAAAATATTTTAGGTTGACTTATTTAAATAAATGAGTTTGCCAATGAATTTGTAGTTAAGTGGTATTAAAATTGTTTCTAAAATTGAGGATTATAGGTTCGACTTAAGTCGGAGCCAAATGTTTTCTTAAAAAATGAGCCTAATATATAATGAAAGATCAAGTCAAACCCAAATGTATATTATGAGAAACTTTTACGGCCTTAATTGTAGGTGTTTATAGGAATGATAAGTGTACACCAATGTACACCATCAATAAAATAATATTAAAATTGCTGACTCATCACTCCTTACCCCATTTTCATTTTCCTCACGTGCTCATTTCCCTATTTTTTTCCCTCGATTCTTCTTCTAGCAGCAAGAGAAACTAGCTTCGCCTCTCGCACTCGGCCATCGCCCATTGCCCATTGCCAGTTGCCCATCGCCGGTCGCCATCGCTGGATGCCATCACCTCCGACAACCTCCTTCCATCTACAAGCTCGAGAAGACTCCACGAAAACAGAGTATGGAAGTTTTGGTTTGGGTTTTCTGTCATTAAGTGTTTTTAAACTATGTATAGTATAACTTATATGGGATCATTTGTTTAACTAATTTATTAATGTAGATTTCATATTGACTAGTTATTACCAAAGTTGGAAATCTGAAACATAGTTTATATTGGAACACAAGTATGTGAAAGTGAGAGATAATGAGCTTCGAAGTTCATTTTTCCTTGTCCATGGCTTGAATCACATGAAGAAGCTAGCTTTGGAGCAAAACAGAACTTTCTCTTATTCCCAAGTTATTGTTTATATTTTATATAATATATAAAATATGAACTTGATGTGTTTGGTTGATTGAAAATGTTTTGCCCCATTCAAAATTCTGTAGACAAAATCAGCTTTGTTTATTTTGGGTTGGTTTGACTTGGTGGGAAAAGTAACTTAGGATTGATATCTTTTGTATTTTGTAACAAGGTTTACTAGTTTAAAGTTTGATGTCCAAGTTTAAAGCTTTTAAAGTTGAATAAAAAAAAAATAAAGGAAAAACTAGATACATTTGGTTATGGTTCTTGTAGCTTTGGCAAATTGCTATTATAAAACGATAGAAGAATCTGTTTCGTTGAAATTTCTTTCTGCAATAGGAAAAAATAATAAAGTAACTTAATGGTTACAACTTTTAAGTGCTGGTTATGGTACTTGTAGCTTTGGTAATTGATATTCCTCTGTCTTTAATTTATTCTATTATATTTTGATCATGCATTGGTTATGCAGGTTAATGGAAGATAATTTGTTTTCCGTTACTGAATCAAAGAATAATGGGGTTATATGTCTATCAAGTGAATGTGACCCGATTTGTAGTGTCAGTAATGAGCTTGTGCATGTAGGCAGTGATTTACCATTGGAACCAACGGAGGGTATGTCATTTACTTGTGTTGATGATGTAAAAGCATTTTATAAAAAGTATTCTACTCAACAAGGTTTCGGTTTTTTTATAAGAAATTCAAGGAAGGATGACAAAGGAAAGTTGAAATATTTTATACTAGTATGTTCTAGGCAAGGAAAATATAAGTCAAAAGTGTCAAATTCCTTTAAAACTGTCCCATTAACAAAGAGTCAATGTCAAGCAAAAATTACAGTCACCTTGAAGGAGAATGGTGAATATTACATAAACAAGGTTGCACTTAATCATTCACTTGAACTAATTCCTACCAAAGCAAGGTTGTTTAGGAGTAACAAGAACATGAACATGTAAGTAAAGAGAGTGTTAGAGTTGAATGACAAAGCAGGAGTTAGGATGAACAAAAGTTTTCATTCTGTTGTTGTCAAAGTAGGAAGACTTGATAATTTAAATTTTGTTGAGAGAGATTGTAGGAATTATAGTGCCAAAGAAATATGGGCAATCAGTAAAGATGGTGATGGTCAAGCATTAAAGAGTTATTTTGCTAGGATGTAGGAACAGAATAGCAACTTCTTCTATGACATTGATTTGGATGATGAGTTTCGTGTTAGAAATGTTTTTTGGGCTGATGCAAGAAGTATATCTACTTATGTAACATTTGGAGATGTCGTAACTTTTGATACCACTTATCTTACTAATAAATATGACATGTCATTTGCTGTATTTGTTGGTGTTAATAATCATGGCCAATCAGTACTACTTGGATGTGGGCTATTATCTTCTAAAGATACTAAGGCTTTTGTGTGGCTGTTTAAGTCTTGGTTACGTTGCATGAATGGCAATCCACTAGAAGCAATTATGACTGACCAATGCAGGGCTATGCAAAATGCGATTGCAATAGTATTTCCAAATATTCAGCATCGATGGTGTTTATGGCATATTATGAGAAAGGTGCCACAAAAATTGGGTGGACAGGCAAATTATAAGACAATCAACTAATGCTTGCAAAGTGCAGTTTATGACACATTCACTTGTATAGAATTTGAAGAAAGATGGGAAAAGTTAATTAAAGGTTTCAACCTACAAGATAATCAATGGTTGAGTGACTTGTATGAAGAACGGCATCGATGGTTCCTGCATTCTTGAAGAATGGTTTTTGGTCAAGAATGTCAACTACTCAACGCATTGAGAGTATTCGTGCTTTCTTTGATGGATATATAAATCATTCTACTAGTCTACACCAATTTGTCAATCAATATGACAGTGCACTTCAAGATAGGGCAGAAAAAGAATTTGAAGCTGATTTTTGGTCATTCAATAGTACCGTTTCTTGTTGTACACAATCTTCTATTGAAAAGAATTTCAAGGCTGCTACACTCATTCAAAGTTTGAGGAAGTGCAAGCTGAATTTATAGCTAAAACGGATTGTAATGCATCACTTGTATGTGTGAATGGTTCAAGTTGTACTTACAAAGTTGTTGAAGACAGGATGATTGTTGAAAAAAATAGTACCGTTTCTTGTTGTACACAATCTTCTATTGAAAAGAATTTCAAGGCTGCTACACTCATTCAAAGTTTGAGGAAGTGCAAGCTGAATTTATAGCTAAAACGGATTGTAATGCATCACTTGTATGTGTGAATGGTTCAAGTTGTACTTACAAAGTTGTTGAAGACAGGATGATTGTTGAAAAAGTAAGGGAAGTGAACTTTGATGTCATATTTAACCATGATAATAATACTGGAAGTTGTAAGTGTCTCTTATTTGAATTTAGAGGAATTCTGTGTAGACATTCACTTCCTGTACTTGGTCTTGAAAGAGTTAAACAATTGCCTTCGCAATATATTTTGTCAAGATGGAGCAAAAATGTAAAGAGACGACGCAAATATATCAAGAGCAGTTATGATGTGAAGCAAATGAAGCCACAAAGAGGTTTATAATTTAATTATTCCCATGCTCAATGCCTCAGTCTTAATAAATAAAATCCTAAGATAAAGTAGTTTATACTTTCAATATAATTACAAGGTAATTGTTCTTTGTACACCATTCCAGATCAGCAAGCTTTCACATGATGGGCAGTTTTAGAACTATAAGCTTGTACTTTGTTTGTAGCCTAGTGGGATCTCAGGCAAGAACATAAAAGTAGTGAGATAGTAATATTCAGCACTTTGCTGAATATTAAGTCGAATATTCCTTTCAATTATGTTTACATCATTGCATATTGTTTCCAAAAAGATAATTTGCAAGAAAAAAAAAACATGAACCAGAAGAGTTCAAAATTAACATTATAAATTCATATTTTATACTTAGCAATGCCTATATATGACTACAGTTCCTTGCATCTTCATTCAGCCAATTATAAAAAGCATGTTCCTTCACTTCCTAGTAATGTTTGTGGCATCAAATATCCTAACCTAAAATAAAATTAAAACTAATGCAAAAGAAGATGAAAGAAGGAACGTTAAATAAATTTCTTCAAATGCTAGTGCTGCTACCTAGTGGCATGTGATATATTAACACTATGTACACAGAGAAAGGTCAAAATTTCCCTTCATATATTTTTCCTTCAATTCCATTCATTCCCAGAACACACTTGACCAAGAAAAATTAGTTAGACGAATTACATAATAGCATTTCAATTACTTCTTATATGTTTCAATTAACTAGAAGCATTTCTATTGCAGGATTGTCGTTCTAGAAGCATTTCAATTGAATACAAGAGAAATTGAATATTTTAAATAATTAGAAGCATTTCTAGCAGTAAAGATTGTGATTTTATAAGTATTTCAATTAGTTCTTCTATGCTTCTATTGCAGGATTACAAGATTATGG
>JASKGM010019806.1:0-30694 GCA_034509205.1 Ceratonia siliqua
TTTTTATTTGAGTTTTATTACAAAAATGGGGTAAATTAAAAATTGATTAATAACAACAAAATCACTATGCTCACTTCCTTTATGAATGTTTTGAAATGCCTTTAGTAGAAGTTTAAACTTCTCCAAAGTTCCTAATCTTCGTGACATACAGTGGAGTTACATACTCTCCAATGTCTTAAATATCATAGGCTTTCAGTGGAATTTTACATTTCCCAAAGTCTCAAACTTTTCTGAACTTTCAATGGAACTTTATTTTCCCAAAGTCTCAGTCCTCGTGGGCTTTTAGTTGAGATGTTCTCTCTAAAGTCCTAATTCGTGGTCCAGGCTTTAAGTGGAAATTTAATTTCCCTAAATGTCTTAATATCATCTCCTTTAATCAACTTAACAAAAAAATATCTTTCGAACTACGTTGACCTTGATCCCTTTCGGGGTACGTAGGCACTTACTTGGTAAGGCATGTCTAGTTATTTATCTTTTTCATTTTTTTCATTATTATTAATAAAATGGGGGTAATTTCAAATAAATTAAAATTATTAAGCACAAACGATTTAGGGTAACCGTCCTTAGGGACGGACATTGTAGGGTGCCTAACACCTTCCCTACGCGTAATTAGACTCCCGAACCTTTCCTCTGGTTCCAAGGACCAGTTTTCCCTTATTTTTTAGGATCCCAATTATCCTTCTAATTAGTTGGTGGAGACTCCTATTTTCTCTGCGTTTTTTCCTTATAAAGAGATGCTTTTCACCGGCCGTCACGTTGTGACAATATTTGAAATTCTATGGGACCTAAAGGATGAAACCCCCATAAATGCTACAGCTCGAATGCCAGGAGGCCTAAACTATGAAGAAAATAATCAAATTTGGGATTGCCACAACAGGAACGACATGAGCCTTAAAGAGCAAAGAAGATCGATGTATCCTAAACCTTTCCAAAGTTTTTTTTTTTGTAATTACTATATTTTCAGGGGCCAAATATCAAAATTTGTAATATTTTTTCATTGCAATAAGTTTGTCCAGTTTTCGGTCATCACAATTCCTTCAATCCAATTACCTTAGTTTATTTGGCCTAGATTGAATAGCCAGGATTGAATGGCATTAGGGGAAGGGTAGGATAGAAAAAAAAATATATATATATATATATATGTTCCATTCAACAATGGATTCTCCTAAACAGCTACTTTCTATAAAATTTCTTTCCTCATATTGGGTGTCTGGAAAGGTAGGTATTCTATAATAATTTCTAGTGTTTGGTAAAGGGGGATATCGCCTAGAATTTCTGTAACATATTTTATTAATATTTTCTTTTTCATCTTGTTGAGAGATGGTATTTATGGTTGGGTTACTAGGGCTAGTATTGGTATATAAATTTTGTAATTTTTGAGTTATTTCTTGAATTAATCTTTCTGAAATGTCTTCCTGATAATCAAAACCATGCCAAGAGAAGAGTTAAAGAAATACAGGATGTATTGTATAGCAGAGTAATTACAAAATACAAAAGTATTGTAGAAAAGAAAGCATAAAAGCTTTGAGAGAAATCAAGTGTTTAAAACTTAAATTTCTCTAAAGGAGCTCAGAATGTTGATGCCTTCCTTGTGAGGTATGAATGGCTTTTATAGCCTCTGAGGGACAGACTTGAACATGTTTTGAATTCGTTGCAGATTTCAAACCATCTTAAATCTGTGATAATGCAGAGACGGCTCGGTGTCGATGTTGTCTGATTATTCCATGTGACTTCACTATTTGATAAAGTCTTTTTGTCTTAGAGTATACTTTTGGTGCCTCAGTCAGGACATCTTTACTTTAGTAATGATGCTTGTTTGGTGGGATGTCTTGTCAGTCTCTTAATTGAATAGTGAAAGATTCGCTAGGGGAGAGGGATCCAGAACTATGCCAAAACAATCCTCCTCGTTGAGAGGGGTGAAGTCTAAGGTGGCATCATCTTGTTCTTTTTCTCTAATAGAGGTTGATGTATCAGAGACTGCTTTGAGCTTTTGTAAAAATTCTTTTTCAGATGTAGTTGTTGTAAGGTTGGCTATTATTTGAAATTTTGTTGTTAAAAACTGGTTTTCCTATTGTAGGATCGCTTTAGTGACATATTGGTCATTGTTATTAAACCATTTATTTATGGCTGTTTTGTCAATAAGATGGTGATTAAAGTTGGTCCACCATTTTATTCTAATATCTCTTCCTACCCAGGGGGTTAAGGAAAATGCAATTTGCTGATGAAGGAGTATTGGCATGTCATGATCTAGGAAATTCTAAATTTTTTTACGAACTGGAACAATCTATGGCCTTCAAGATATTTTATCCTAGTTTAGAATAATTGGTATGACTCTAAAGCCTATGGAGGCATGATGTATATAGATGGTCCAAAAATGAAAAACCATTCGATGAACTATTGAGGATATGAAGTAATTCCCTTTGCATACCATATAAACCATGAATGGGTTACTGGTCTCACAAAGATAGTATTGTACCATGCATTATGGTAATCATGATAATTAAAACCTTGAAGTTTACATTTTCTTGCAAAACTTTAGTATGTATGTGTCCCAACTGTCAACTGGGAAGGGGACAGGATTTGGTTGATCTTAAGTTTTGAATAGGTAATCTGTTGAGGATTTTGGTCACCATAATGATGAGTTATAGTGGATAAATCAGTATCTACAAGTACGAACTCATAGAATTTCCTAGTTTTGTCTAAGTGGTCAAGCATAAAATGCTAGTCTGGTGAAGGGTAAACCCTTGAGACTATTTCTTGAATTGAGGAATTTTGTTGAGTTTTGTATTCAGGTTCCACACGAAAGAGTGGAATATTGAGGTTTTTTTCTACAATAATCTCACACCCCTTTGGTTGTTTGAGAAATGGTAGGTTTTGTTGGTGTAAGAGAGGTTTAGCTGGGTTTTTTCAAGGCTTGTTCATATGTTAATGGAACAAATCTATTTTGTGATGAGGTTGGTTTAATAGGAGGCCTAATGCTTGAGAGTTTGGTAGTAGGGGTTGCTGGTATGAGCAACTCTCCATAAGTATCTATTGCAACTTATTTACCTTTATTTTTTCCTTTACCTTTAGAAGTAGATATTAAGATTTATTCGCTGTAGAAATTCTTGTGTAAGAAAATCTGGTAAAGCATTCTATTCTCCTTTGATATGTTGAACATCAAAACAAGATAAAATATACTGTCATGTAGCAAAGATTTGTTTTGAAACAAGATTTTGAACATTTTTTTGTGAAACTGATATAACTGTTTTGCAGTCCGTTTTTAGTAAAAAAAATTTGCACAACAAGTCATCTTGAAATTTGGTAATACATAATACTATGGATAAGATCTCTTTTTTTAAAGTCTAATATTGTTGTTGAAATTCTGTCTATGTTCCTGAATAGTATGGAACAATTTGTTCTTTGGTAGACTCTGGGAATACCTGTTTAAGGACTCCTCCATAACCTAAATCCAAAGCATCGGTTTCTACTATGATGCTGGCTTTAGGGCTTGGTAATCCTAAATATGGTAAAGTTTTGACTTTACTCTTAAGGTCCTTAACTATGGTAGTCATGTTATTATTCCAATCAGGCGGACTTTTTATAAGTCTGTCAAACAAAGGTCTACAAGTTGTTATAAGATTTGGAATGAAATCAGCTATGTAATTAAGACATCCTAAGAATCTTTGTCACTGGGTTTTGTCCTTTATTTCATCTGGAAATTTATCCATGAATTCTATCGTATGACTAATGAGAGTTATAATTCCTTAATATATTTCAAATCCTAAATATCAACTTTGGTTTGAAATATTTTCATCTTTTTGGCTGAAACTACCAATCCATTTTCCTTAACAATCATGTGAAATTAATTAAGGTGTTTAAAATTTTGATCTATGGAATCCGAGAATACTAAGACATTGTCTTAGTATAGAAGGGTAAATTTGGTGTAAGGATTAAAAATATCATTCATGATAATTTGGTATTCTGATGGGGCATTCTTAAGGCCAAAGGGCATTACATTCCATTCGTAATGTCCAAAAGTTACAGTAAAGGTTGTTTTGTATTTATCCTTCTCCACTACCTGTATTTTGTAGCATTTAGATTTCATATCAAATTTCAAGAATATTTAAGCATTCCAAATTCTACTGATAAGGTCTTTTTTGTTAGGTATTAGGTACCTAATCTATTTAGGGACTTTGTTTAAGGGTTTGTAACTAATTACCATCCCAGGGGCTTCTTTTTTTATTTTAGTGTGATTTCTGACATAGAAGGCTGGGCAACTCTAAGGTGATTTACTTTGTCTAATTAACTTCTTGTCTAGGTATTCTTGTACTTCTTTTTTACAATATTCTGAAGTCTCCTCATTCATTTGAATGGGTTGAGCTTTTATTCGAATATTGCTTTCATTGAGGTTTTCTTCGTAAGGTAGTGTTGCTACATGTTTCTTTCTTATCTAAAAAGCATTCGGGTATTCTACATAAATGTCTTTTTCAAATTTAGTTTGTAACTATTGTATTTTTTCTTGTATGTGAGGTTTATTGTATTTCTCTAGTTAAAGATTTAATGTGATTTGTCCTTTTGGTTATTAAATTGATTTGTGAAATAGCTATATTTTGTAAAAGATTTAAATCTTTTAAGAAAGGTTTTCGAATGAATTTGAAAGTTATATCTTTTTCAAAGGTTCTGGTAGTTATTCCTTTTGTTGTAACTTGGAATGGATATATTGTAGTAAAAAATGGTGTTCCTAAGATTATGGATTCGTTTATGTTTTTTACTAAAATGAATGTAGTTTTGAAACATGTCTTGTTATTACAAATATGAGTTTTGGTAAGTTTATAATTAATATGTAGTTTTATTCTATTAGCACTACTTAAAATTTGTTGTAGGTTGTAAGGTTCTAGAGTTTTTTGCTTTTTGTTCCTCTTGTTCTAAGGCTTCCTTTAGTTGAATAAGGTAGTCTCTTTGATGTCTGGGCCTTCTGTCTTATCTATAATGTCTATTAATAACCAAGCTTTATCCCTAGTTATTACATTTATTGTTTGTGATCTCATACAGTTATCACAACTGCATATTTCTGGTCCTAAATAGATTTGTTGTTCATCTTCTATATTAGAGGATGCTATATCTATTTCTTCTTGAATATTATTAATTTGGTCTTTGCTTCTCTATCTGACTCTTCTGTTTTAGAAGTCTCATAGCTTTCATCTATGAATAGATTAAGTAAACTTCGTTTAAGTTTATCATCTATTTCTAAACTATTGATTTTCTTTTTGGTTTTACAAGTTGTTGAGGTATGTCCTACTTTACCGCATTTAAAATAAACTATACCTTTCTTGAAATATTTGTCTTTTAAGTAAGGTTTCCTATCTGAACTAGATCTAGATTTTTATATTTTTTATAGGACTTCTTGTATCTTTTATCAGAGGGTTAACCCTGAGATTGATGTTTTCTAATTTTTCTGGTACTAGAGGAAGGCGCTTGTATATTTCTATACCGTATTGTTGACAAAATGTTCCTAATTCCTTTCTATTGTCTTTTAATTCTGACTAAATTTTCTATCGTAACTTTAAATGATTATAGATGGTAAATCCTTCTGTAATGATAAAGTTTATAATCTGGCCAAAGATAAGTTAGTTATAAGGTATGGTATTATTATATTATTTCCTATTGGCTTCTCTAACCTTTTTGGCAAAGAGTTTGGGCAAGCTTGCTATAAATTTCTCTTTCCAAAAATCTGCGTTACAATCAGTTCTAGCATAAAGTTTTGTAAGAAACATATATTTGTACCATTTAAAGTTTGTCATTGTTGGACAATTTAGACTAATTAGCCATTCAGCTATCCTATTTTGGAATGTTAAAGGATGTCCTATAAAGTGTTTGGTTAAGGTGTAGATCAGGGTTGCTATGACATCTAGTACTATTGTTGGTTGTTTTCCCTCTACTTGAACTTCTTGTTTTACTGCCATTAGGATAATTTGTTTTTCTTCGGCTGATAAGAAGTTATCCCACCATCCTTTAAGTTGTCCTGTAAATCCTATGACCAACATTTGTACTATTTATGGTTCCTGATTTCCTTTAATCTTATAAACTGTTGCAGCCATGGTCATGTTTTATATTACATTTAGGATATGGTACTCACTAGCTCCATCTATGTTCCATTTAACTATGGATTCTCCTAAATAGCTACTTTTTATAAAGGAATTTCTTTCCTCGTATTAGGTGTCTAAAATGGTAGGTCTTCTATAATAATTTCTAGTGCTTGGTAAAGGGGGATTTTGCCTAGAATTTCTGTAATATATTTTATTAATAATTTCTTTTTCATCTTGTTGGGAGATGGTATTTATGGTTGGGTTGCTAAGGATAGCATTGGTATCTAAATTTTGAAAATTTTGAGTTATTTCTTGTATTAATTTTTCTAAAATTCTTGTTTTTCTAATTTAATCTTCTTACTATCTTCTGATGATATAGTTTCAATTTTGTAGATTGGTCGTTGAGGATCTATATGTTGATAGTTTCTTCTTTTAAGGTTGGTTTCTACATTTTTTGTATTAATTTGATTTTCTACTCTATCTAGCAGTTTAGATATAGTAGAAAGTATCTGGTTTGAATAATTGTTTTGTGATTGAACATTTTTAATGTCATTTCTTGTAGGGGATGTGTTAAGGCTTGAAGTAATGGTTTTGAAGGGAGATGCTTCTACATCTACACCTTCTTTGGTTTTGGTTTTCACTGCTTCTAGTGGAGAATGTGGTGACTCTATTTTTGTATTATCTAATTTGATCCAAGTTTGGGTAGCCTTGGTGGTTACATTTATTGTTGGAATCAATGGGTTTGGTATGCTATTTTCTCTTGTAAAAATATTGAACCACTAAAAGAAGTAAAGAATCACTCTTAGTTCTTTTCAGTCATTATAAAATTGTTGTAACCATTGTGTTCACTGTTCATCAGTAAAGATGTTAAAGAAATACCATTTTCTTCAGTCCTTATTATAGTCTGCTAAGAAATCTTTGTCTATTTCAAAGTCTTTAGTGATTACCATGACTTGCGATTCTATACGGGAATGATTTAGTGATTCTTCCAAAAAAATGGGTTCTGGTATATTAGGTCTATAGTTTACACCTACTAGGTTATATTGTATGGTTGAATTATGTGAACTAACTTAGTGTCTTGAAGGTTGGGGTCTACTCTTAGGTTCAGTTATCCATAGAGATTACTATCTTTTTATCCTAAGAGTAACATTGTCATTTTTGTCTTCTAAGATTTCTGAGATTTCTGTGGTTTCTTTACTTCTAAGAAAGGAAATCTCTTGAAATTTCTGGTCTTCTAGAAGTTTTGCTAACATTTCTTCAGGTTTAATGGGTTTAGGCGTTATTACCTTAGTCTTGTCTAAATTATCTTCTATTATTATTGTTTCATTCCTATGAGAGATTCGTTTAACTCCTACTTTAAACAAATCTTTTAAAAGTTTGTATTGTATTCTGAAAACGATTCCTACGTCTTCAGATCCTTCTTTGAATTTTTGTACTATGTCAGTATTGAGTACTAAGACCGTCTTAGTATATCTACTTTGCAAACTATTTTCATAGTTTGGGAAACAGTCAAAATATATAGGGCCATTAGCTATATTGGATTCTAAACATGCCAGTATCGAGTTATCGAAACTTAAGGCCCTCAAGAGAAGAAGTATGGCTTGATTCACTCTTGTCCTTCTTAAAGGTTTAATAGCTACTTGTATTAATCTTACATGGAGGATGTTAAATCCATCCTTAATGTGTTGGTCTATTAGGACTGAGTCTAATAGCTGTAATGTTCCATGTTGTTTACTTAATGATCTTGTAGTTTCTACTGTTCTATATACACAATCTTCTAAGAAATGGGAGGTAGATAGTTTGTATATCTCCTTATTACCATATGGTATGTAAGGTCCATGAAACTAGTCTTTATTCGATCTCTTGTATAGAGAATGACCACTGTCTACTAACAATACTTTCTGGTATGTCTTCATCGTTCTCTTTTTGGTATGTTGTCCTAAATATGATATGATTATCTCTACTTGAAAGTCTTTTAAAAATACTGCTCATAATTATGTCTAAATAACACTCTTTTGGTCTAAATTCTGCACGATAAGCCAGACCACCTCCATAGTGGGACCACCTTAACGCTCACTTAAACACACATGACCTAATCAACACTACGCTCAAAGGCTGACTAACGCAACTTAACTATTTAGAGGATTATCTAAAAATAACTAATTACAATCTTTCTATAAGACTTTAAAGAACAAGGATGTAATTAGTTATTTTTAGATAATCCTTTAGATAGTAAAGTTATAGATGAATTTAGCATTGGCCAGCCTTTGAGCGCAGTGTTGGTCAACCCGTGTGTGCCCAGGTGAGCATTAGGGTGGTCTCGCTGTGGAGGTAGTCCTGCTTATCATATAGGATTTAGACTAAACAAAATGTTGTTTAGACATAACTATGAGCAGTATTTTTAGAAGACTTTCAAGTAGAGGTAATCATACCATATTTAGGACAACAGACTAGAGAGAGAATGAAGAAGACATACCAGAAAGTAGTGTTAGTAGACAACAGTTATTATCTATACAAGAGATCGAATAAAGACTAGTTTCACATACCTTACCTACCATACGGTATAAAGAGATATACAATCTATCTACCTTCCATTTCTTAAAACATAGTGCATATAGAATAGTAGAAACTACAAGATCATTAAGTAAACAACATGAAACATTACAACTATTAGACTCAGACCTAATAGACCAACACATTAAGGATGGATTTAACTTCCTTCATGTAGGATCAATACAAGTAGCTATTAAACCTTTAAGAAGGATAAGAGTGAATTAACCCATACTTTTTCTCTTGAGGGATACAAGAGCCTTAAGTTTTGATAACTCGATGCTGGCATGTTTAGAATTCAATATAGCCATTGGCCCTATATGTTTTGACTATTTCCTAAACTATGAAATTAGTTTGCGAAGTAGATACAGTAAGACGGCCTTAGTACTTAATACTAACGTAGTACAAAAATTCAAAGAAGGATATGAAGATGTAGGAATCGTTTTTTGAAAACAATACAAACTTTTAAAAGATTTGTTTAAAGTAGGAGTTAAACGAATTTGTCCTAGAAATGAAACAATAATAATATAAGCTAATTTAGACAAGACTAAGGTAATAATGCCTAAACCCATTAAACATGAAGAAATGTTAGCAAAACTTCCAAAATACTAGAAATTTGAAGAGATTTCCTCTCATAAAAGGGAAGAAACCACATAAATCTAAGAAATTTTAGAAGACAAAAATGGCAATGTTAATCTTAGGATGAAAAGATCGTCATCTCTAAGGATAGCTGAACCTAAGAATAGATCACAACCTTCAAGACACTCAATTAGTTCAGATAATTCAACCATACATTACAACCCAGCAGGTGTAAACTTTAGACCTAATATATGAGAACCCATTAATCAGGAAAGAATCACCAAATCATTCCACAACAATATTGCAAGTCATGGTAATCACCCAAGACTTTGAAATAGACAAAGATTACATAAGAAAATATTTCTTAGCGGACCATAATAAAGACTAAAGAAAATGGTATTTCTCTAACATCTTTACTGATGAACAGAGAACAGAATGGTTACAACAATTTTATAATGACTATAAAGAACTAAGAGAAAATCTTTACTTCTTTTAGTGGTTTAATATTTTTACAAGAGAAAATAGCATATCAAACCCATTATTCCAACAATAAATGTAACCACCAAGGCTACCCAAACTTGGATCAAATTAGATAATACAAAAATAGAGTAAACACATCCTCCACTAAAAGGAGTGAAAACCAAAACAAAAGAAGGTGTAGATGTAGAAGCATCTTTCTTTAAAACCATTACTTCAAGCCTTAGCGCAACTCCTACAAGAAATGATATTAAAAATGTTTAGTCACAAAACAATTATTCAAACCATATACTTTCTACTATATCTAAACAGCTAGATAGAGTAAAAGATCAAATTAATACAAAAAATGTTGAAACTAACCTTAGAAGAGAAAACTATCGACATATAGATCCTCAATGGCCAATCTACAAAATAGAAACTATATCACCAAAAGATAGTAAGAAGATTAAATTTGGAAAACAAGACATTTCAAAAAAATTAATACAAGAAATAGCTCAAAAATTTCAAAATTTAGATATCAATGCTAGCCATAGTAACCCAACCATAAATACCATCTCTCAACAAGATGAAAAAGAAAATATTAATAACATATATTACAGAAATTCTAGGCAAAATTCCCCTTTATCAAACACTAGAAATTATTATAGAAAACCTACCTTTCCAGACACCATATACAAGGAAAGAAATTCTTTTAGAGAAAGTAGCTATTCAGGAGAATCTATAGTTGAATGAAACAAAGATGGAGCTAGTGAGCACCATATCCTAAATGTAATACAAAACATGACCGTAGCCGCAACAGCTTATAAGGTTAAAGGAAATTAGGAACCACATAGTACAAATGCTAGTCACATTGTTTACGAGACAACTCAAACGATGGTGGGATAACTTCCTATCAGTCGAAGAAAAACAAATAATCCTTATGGCAGTAAAACAAGAAATTCAAGTAGAAGGACAACAACCAACAATAGTACCAGATGCTGTAGCAACCCTTATCTACACCTTAACCAAAAACTTTACAAGAGATCCTTTAACATTCCAAAATATGATAGCTAAACGGCTAATTAGTCTAAGTTGTCCAACTATGACAGACTTCATATGGCACAAAGATATGTTTCTAACAAAACTCTACACCATAACTGATTGTAACACAGACTTTTGGAAAGAGAAATTTATAGCAAGCTTACCCAAACTCTTTGCCAAAAAGGTTAGAGAAACCATTAGGGAATAATGCAACAATACAATTCCTTATGACCAACTTACCTTTGGCCAGATTATAAACTTTATCACTACAAAAGGATTAGCCATCTGTAATGATTTAAAGTTAGAATACAAAATTAAGTCAAAATTAAAAGACAATAGAAAAGAATTACGAACATTTTGTCAACAATACAATATAGAAAATATACAAGCTCCTTCCTTTAGTACCAGAAAAATTAGAAAATATCATAAATCTCAAGGTCAACCCTCTGATAAAAGATAGAAGAAGTCCTATAAAAAAAATCAAGATCTAAACCTAGTTTATATAAGAAACCTTACTCAAAAGACAAATATATCAAGAAACATATAGTTTGTTTTAAAAGTAGTAAAGTAGGACATACCTCAAGAACTTGTAAAACCAAAAAGAAAATCAATAGTTTAGAAATAGATGATAAACTTAAACAAAGTTTACTCAATCTATTCATAGATGAAAGCTATCAAACTTCTAAAATAGAAGAGTCAAATAGAGAAAACGAAGACCAAATTAATAATATTCAAGAAGAAACAGATATAGCATCCTCTAATACAAAAGGTGAACCACAGATCTATTTAGGACTAGAAATATGTAGTTGTGATAACTTTATGAGAGCACAAACAATAAATGTCAGAACTAGGGATATAGCTCAGTTATTAATAGACATTATAGATAAGATAGAAGACCCAGACATCAAAAGAGACTACCTTATTCAACTAAAGGAAGCCTTGGAACAAGAGGAACAAAAACCAAAAACTCTAGAACCTTACAACCTATAACAAATTTTAACTAGATTTAAACCAGAACAGAAACTAGTAACTATACAAGACTTACAACAAGAAATTAAAGAAATAAAAGAAGATGTAAGACAATTAAAGCTAAAGGACATGGCTTTAGAATTACAAATATTTAGTTTAACTAACAAAACACTAGATTCACCATAAACTAGTAAAATAAAAGGAAAAGAAGTACTCATAGAAAAAGGACCAGACTCAAAAGAATATGAACAAAATTGCATAAAAATTATCTATAGGATACAAATACAAAAATGGTATTGCCCAATTAGGTTAGTAATCAACAATGAATATACCTTATAAACCATCACCCTTTTGACTTAGGAGAATATATGAATTGTATACAAGAAGAAGTAATTCCTAAACAATATTATGAAAATACAAATGAATCTTTAAGTACTGCTAATGGAACAAAACTACATATTAATTATAAACTTATCAAAGCTCATATTTGTAATAACAAGACACGTTTCAAGATTACGTTCATTTTAGTAAAAAACATAATCAAACCCATAATCTTAGGAACACCATTTTTTACTACAATATATCCATTCCAAGTTACAACAGGAGGAATAACTACCACAGCCTTTAGAAAAAATATAACTTTCAACTTCATTCAAAAACCTTACTTAAAATATTTAAATATTTTACAAAATATAGCTATTTCACAAATCAATTTAATAACTAGAAAGACAAATCACATTAAATTTTTAACTAGAGAAATACATCACAAAAGAATAGGAGAACAAGTTAATAAACCTCACATACAAGAAAAAATACAATAGTTACAAACTAAATTTGAAAAAGACATTTATGCAGAATACCTGAATGCTTTTTGGACAAGAAAGAAACGCAAAGTAATACTACTCTATGAAAAAAACTTCAATGAAAGCAATATTCCAACAAAAGCTCAGCCTATTCAAATGAATGAGGAGACTTTAGAATATTGTAAAAAGAAGTACAAGAATACCTAGATAAGAAGTTAATTAAACCAAGTAAATCACCCTGGAGTTGCCCAACCTTCTATGTCAAAAATCACGCAAAAATTGAAAGAGGAGCCCTTAGGATGGTAATTAATTAAAAACCCTTAAACAAAGTCCTTAAATAGATTAGGTACCCAATACCTAACAAAAAGACCTTATCAGTAGAATTTGGAATGCTTCCATATTTTCAAAATTCGATATGAAATCTGGATACTACCAAATACAGGTAGCGGAGAAGGATAAATACATAATAGCCTTTATTGTACTTTTTAGACCTTACGAATGGAAAGTAATGCCTTTTGTCCTTAAGAATGCACTATAAGAATACCAAAATATCATGAACGATATTTTCAATCCTTACACCAAATTTATCATAGCATATTTAGACAATGTCTTAGTATTCTTAGATTCCCTATATTAACATTTTAAACACCTTAATTAATCTTACATGATTATTAAGGAAAATGGATTGGTAGTTTCAGCCAAAAAGATGAAACTATTTCAAACCAAAGTTACATTTTTTAAGATTTGAAATATATCAAGGAACCATAACTCCCATTAGTCATACAATAGAATTCATGGATAAATTCCTAGATTCAATAAAGGATAAAACCCAGTTACAAAGATTCTTAGGATGTCTTAATTATGTAGTTGATTTTATATCAAATCTTAGAACAACTTGTAGACCTTTGTTTAATAGACTTAGAAAAAGTTTGCCAGTTTGGGATAACAACATGACTATCATAATTAAGGACCTTAAGAGTAAAGTCAAAACTTTACCATGTTTAGGATTACTAGACCCTAAAGCTAGCATGATAGTAGAAACCAATGCTTCGAATTTAGGTTATGGAGGAGTCCTCGAATAGGTATTCCCAGAGTCTACTAAATAACAAATTGTTCAACACTATTCAGGAGCATGAATAGAATCTCAACAAAAATATTCTACTATTAAAAAATAGATTTTATCCATAGTATTATGTATTATCAAATTTCAAGATGACTTGTTTTACAAATTTTTTTACTTAAAATGGACTGCAAAGTAGCCAAATATGTTTTACAAAAAAATGTTCAAAATCTTATTTCAAAACACATCTTTGCCAGATGTCAGTCTATTTTATCTTGTTTTAATTTTGATATTCAACATATCAAAGGAGAACAGAATGCTTTACTAGATTTTCTTACACGAGAATTTCTGCAGGGAAGAAGTGTTCATTATGACCTCTACCTCAAAAGATAAAGGAAAAAAATAAAGTAAAGAAGTTACAAGAGATATTTATGGAGCGTTTCTCATACCAACAACCTTTACTACCAAACTCTCAGACATTCGGCCTCCTGTTAAACCAACCTCATCACAAAAGAGATTTGCTCCATTAACATATGAGCAAACCTTGGAAAAACCCAACCAAACCTCTCTTACACCGACAAAACTTACCACTTCTCACATATCCAAAGGAGTGTGAGATTATTGTAGAAAAAACCTCAATATTCCACTTTTTTGTGTGGAACCTAAATACAAAACTCACCAAAATTCCTCAGTCCAAGAAATAGTCTCAAGGGTTTACCCTTCACCATACTGGCATTTTATGCTTAGCAACTTAGACAAAACCAAGAAGTTCTATGAGTTCGTACTTGTAGATATTGATTCAACCACCATAACTCATCATTATGATAACCAAAATCCTCAACGGATTACCTATTCAAAACTCAAGATCAACCAAATCCTGTCCCCTTCCCAGTGGACGATTGGGACACATACATACCCAAGTTTTGCAAGAAAATTTAAACCTCAAGGTTTTAATTATCATGATTACTAGAATGCATGGTACAATACTATCTTTGTTAGACCAACAACCCATTCATGGTTTATCTGGTTTGCAAAGGAAATTACTTCATATCCTCAATGGTTCATTGAATAGTTTTTCATTTTAAAAACCAACTACATACATCATGCCTCCACAGGCTTTAGAGTCATACCAATTATTTAAAACTAGGATAAAATATCCTGAAGGCCATAAATTGTTCTAGTTCATAAAAAATTTTGGAATTTCCTAGATCATGACAAGGCAATACACCTTCGTCACCAAACTGCATTTTCCTCAACTCCCTGGGTAGGAAGAGATATTGGTGTAAAATGGTGGACCGAGTTTAATTTCCGTCTTATTGAAAAAATAACCATAAATAAATGGTTTAATAACAACAAGCAGCATGTCAATAAAGCGATCCTATAATAGGAAAGCCAGTTTTTGACAACAAAATTTCATATAATAGCCAGCCTTACAATACCTACATCTGAAAAGGAATTTTCACAAAAGCTCAAAGCAATCTCTGATACAGCAACCTCTATTGGAGAAGAAAAACACAAGATGATGACATCTTAGACTTCACCCCTTTCAACGAAGATGATTGTTTTGGCATAAATCTGATCCCTCTCACTTAACGAATCTTTCACTATTTGACTAGGAGACCGACAAGACATCCTACCAAACAAGCATCATTACTAAAGTAAAGATGTCTTCACTAAGGCAACGAAAGCAGACTTTAAGACTAAAAGACTATATCAAATAGTGAAGTCACATAAAACAATCGGACAACATCGACAGCCAGTTGTCTCTACATTATCATGGATTTAAGATGGTTTGAAATCCATAATATATTCAAAAGATGTTCAAGTCCGTCTCTCAGAGGCTATAAAAGTCATTCATACCTCACAAGGAAGGCATCAGCATTCAGAGCTCCTTTAAAGAAATTTATGTTTTAAACACTTGTATTCTCTCAAAGCTTTTCTATCTTATTTTCTACAACACTTTTGTATCTACAATACTTTTGTAAGTATCTTAGTTTTATAATACATTGTAATATTTTGTAATTACTCTACTGTACTACAATATTGTTTTTAATACAATACATCCTGTAATTATTTAACTTTTCTCTTGGTGTGGTTTTGATTAATCCAATCTTATCTCACCCTAGTGTGTGTGTGCATATATATATATATAGGGGATGTATCTTATGAGAGGGGTGGTTTATTATGAGAGGTGAGAGGAGCAATTAATGACCGTTGAATCAGAAATCAATGACTCAGATTATTCATTAAAAGTCATGTGAGTGGCACATGCATCTTTAATGAGTTGTCACATGCGATGCACATGACTTTTAATAAATAATCTGAGCCATTGATTTCTGATCCAACGGTCATTAATTGCTCCTCTCACCTCTCATAATAAATCACTTCTCTCATAAGATAAATCCCCTATATATATATATATATATATATATATGTTACACCTCATTAAGACTAGCTAACAGAATGATTCGAGAAGAATAAACTAAGAAACGTGTCAACATTTGGCACCTCTGCCAAATTCTTAGTTCCGAATTTATGTAATTTATCTATTTGCAGGAACGTGGAAGCTTCTATTGGACCAGCCAACGGCCATTAAGAAACCCAAAAGAACAGAGAAATATAAAATAAGCCATGTATATATTTAATTATAATAGTAACTCTTCCTCTAGTTAGCCAAATTATAATAATAATGATAGACAAATGCATATATATTTAGAGATATTTTTATATAAACAGGTGTATAAAACATTATTTTTAAATATAAATTCTTTAAATAATATCAAATAAATTTACTGCCCTTTAATTTTTCTGAAAATTTGTCTATCCCTATAATTTAAAGTATATCATTTTATTCTTAGGGATTTGTTTTATTACCATTAATTAAAAATATTACTTGAATTAAGCTGATATTGAAAAGTTGGAATTGTCAATTTAATCGTAACAATAGTCTCATAACATAATGAAATTGATCAAGATGTAAGTAAAATATTTTTAACAAAATTTTTTTTTACTACTTACATAATTATTTTTGTTAAAAATTAGATAAAAAATACCAAAATATGGTTAAGCAACAATGAAATAAATTTTAAGGGAGTAGAACCTGGACATCAGAGTAATTTTAAGCTAAATCAAATGAGTACCATAAATTTGAAGTACAAGCATTAAATAATAAGATTATTTGAAAATTTGTTTATATAATATTATTTGATGAATCTGTATATACATTAGTTTGCCTCTCCATAAAAGTTCCCATATAATGGGTAATTAGCATATTGAATTAGAAAAGAAAAAAAATTTATTAGCTTCTGCTATTGAACCTGGACGGATAGATAAACTCCAATTACTAGTATGCCTCTCTGAATTCGGCAATACTAAAAGCTGACAAATTGTTCACTGCTGTTCTTGCAGCTGAGACTATAGAATCACTGATACCTTCGATGAGAGGAATGTCATATGCCAATTCCTATTAGAGAATCTACTTCCTATCTGACATTGGAATTCTCCTATTGTTATTTAGTTTCTTACTTATTAACGCCTTCCCTACATTTATATTCATGTTGTCTTATACACTATATAGCCGCATGAATTGGCTATAAGTACTTAAGGTCCCACCATTTTATCAACACATCTAAACATGGCCATCACAAAAATAGATTTGGTTCTTTTTATCACCGTTTTCATCTCATTTGCTTCTGCAATTTCTGTTTCTGATGGCCTTGAAGATAATTTCCTTCTGTGTTTCTCTTAAGGTTTAGGAAATATTAATTCAACTTCAGAAGTAATATTCGCCCAGAATAGCTCTTCTTTCCCACCTCTCTTGCAATCTTCCATAAGGAACCTCAGATTCGTAGACAGTTCAGTCCGAAAACCAAACCTTATTGTCATTCCTAATGACATCGTCCACATCCAAGAAGCAATTCTCTGTTCAAAAGAACAGGGCATACAAGTAAGAGTTCGAAGTGGGGGGCATGACTATGAGGGCCTTTCTTATGTCTCTGATGTTCCATTCGTAATCATTGATCTTGTGAACCTCAGGTCCGTTAACATCGACATCGGAGACGAAAGCGCATGGGTTCAGGCGGGGGCTACGCTTGGAGAACTGTATTATTCAATTGCAAAGGCAAGCAAAATCCATGGCTTCCCAGCTGGGAGTTGTCCTACTGTAGGAGTAGGAGGGCACCTAAGTGGAGGTGGGTTTGGTACAATTTTCCGAAAATATGGCTTAGCAACTGATCAAGTTGTTGATGCTCAAATGGTAGATGTTAATGGGAAGATACTGAATAGAACACTAATGGGGGAAGATCTCTTTTGGGCCATAAGAGGAGGGGGAGGTTCAAGCTTTGGAGTCATCACTGCATGGAAAGTTAAGCTAGTTCCTGTTCCTCCAACGGTAACAGTTTTCGATATCCCAAGGACTTTGGACCAAGGAGCTTCCAACCTTTTCCAGAAATGGCAAACTATAGCACATAAGCTTCCTGGAGAACTTTTTCTGCACGCAGTTATGGGAGTTGTCGATTCATCTTCTGGTGGTGGTGGAAGAACTGTGCAGGTTTCATTCACAGGGTTATATCTTGGGACAGCAGAGAATGTCATCCTTTTGATGGAGAACAATTTTGCAGAATTGGGTTTGCAGAGAAACAACTGCATGGATATGAGTTGGGTTCAATCGGTTCTTTATTTAGCAGGCTATTCAATCGATGGATCCTTGGATGTCTTGCTTCAGAGAAACCAAACCTTCAAGAGTTTCAAAGCAAAATCTGACTATGTGACTCAACCCATTCCAGTGTCTGGTATGGAAGGGCTATGGAACATACTACTTGAAGAGAACTCACCATCGTTGATCTTGACACCTTATGGTGGGCGAATGAGTGAGATTTCAGAATTAGAAACACCATTTCCACATAGAACTGGGATTATATATGGAATCCAGTATTTGGTATATTGGGATTCAAATGAAGAAACTCAGAAGCATATAGATTGGATAAGAAGATTATATGCATACATGGCACCTTATGTTTCAAAGAACCCAAGAGCTGCGTATTTGAATTATAGGGACCTCGATTTGGGAGTGAACAGAGGAAATACAAGCTATGAAGAAGCAAAATCATGGGGTTTGAAATATTTCAAAAATAATTTTGAAAGACTGGCACGAGTAAAGGCTGGAGTTGATCTCGGCAACTTTTTCTGGCACGAGCAGAGCATTCCACCTTTGGCTATTCTGTAAAAGAAAGGTGTAAATTCTGGCTAGTTTAGACCAAATTTCAATAATAAATTACTGAGAATTTGCAAATAAAGCACTCATTAAATTCAAGTGGACACATTCTTTGGATTTACTAAGACAAGGGAGCTACTCATCAAAATGAAATAATTTCTTTACTTCGTCAAACTCGTACTTTAGAGGGACGTTTCCAGTAACACTACATATATAAATAACAGCAGGTTGGAGAAGAGTGCTCTTTCTTTTGGTTTCTCACTTTCTTGTACATTACTAAAATTTGAAATTAAATGTATGTAACAGACAGGATTTTAAATTGTGATTGCTTTATAGTTGTCACAAATTATGACACGGATAATAGAGTTGTTGTATTACTAAAACTAAGGGTATAAAAATCCCATTCTTGTGCACTTAAAATAAAATAAATAAGTAACTTAAGAAACACTAAGACTAATACATATAGTGAAGTTAATGGAAAGGATATTTTTTCCTTTTAAAAAAGTAAAATTTTATGACTTCTCTTCTTAAAAGGAGACCAGCAAAAGGATATTAGGATATTATTTTCTCATTTTCCCCCAATTCCCTTACTCCCTAGACTCAAATCTCATTGTACTCCTAGCCAATATTTAAAATTATCATTTTGTTTTTATTATAATATCATAATTAAAATTTTAAATTTTCGTAATATCATAATTTTAAAGTTCATAATAATATTCAACTAAAATTGTTATTTTAAAATTTTCATTTAATTTTAACTAAAAAGTTCTAATTTTTTAAAATTTTATATTAATTTCTTTTATTCAAACACTATATAAAAAATAGTCCTTCTATATGAATTTTTTAATAATTTTATCAAACAAGAATTATTTTACAGTTGTACAGTCAAACACATTTTCTAATTAAAAAATTCTTCTCATTTACTGCATCTAAATACAAAACAATTTCTCCTTCTGCTAAAATATCTTCTTTTTTTAGAACTAACTTCTCCTTCTATAGATTTTTTTTTTTAAGAATATTCAAATAGACCTTAACATAGGAACACAAAATAATACATATAGCGTGGTTATATATGAATTAAACAGGATAGAATTCTATTTCGTAGCAAATAAAAAAGGAGGAGAGATAAAACATGAAATTTGAAGGGGAATCAACGAAAAGTGAACTAAATCCTGACAGGCCTTCCGTAGAACGTTGGATTCAAGTCCTAATTGAGTTCAAAATGGGGCAAATGATCAGATAAGTAGAATAAGATATTACTCAAATATGTATTTATAAACCTAAAATTGAATTATGGACTTAAGTTTTGAAGACGAATTCTCTCTTACTCATCCGGCAAAATAACTTTTCCTTATACTAAAATATTTTTTTTTTTAAAATCAACTTCTCCTTCTATAATTTTTTTTTTTAAAGAACATTCAAGTATACCCTAACACATGAACACAAAATAATACATATAGCGTGGTTAGATATGACTTAAACAGGATATAATTTTATTTTTAAAATATCAATATTTCGTAGCAAATAAAAAAGGAGAAAGAGATAAAACATGAAATTTGAAGGGGACAGGCCTTCCGTAGTACTTTGGATTCAAGTCCTAATTGAGTTCAAAATGGGGCAAATGATCAGATAAGTAGACTAAGATATTACTCAAATATGTATTTATAAACCTAAAATTGAATTATGAACTTGAGTTTTGAAGACGAATTCTCTCTTATGCACATCCGGCAAGACCTATGGACCTTAAAATTGTTTTTTGTGTGTAGTTGGAGCTCAAGACATGCTCAATCTAGTTGTAAGGCTAAAGATAACATTATGAGACTTTCAATGGCTCAGAAATCACAAGAAAAGAGCCCATGTTTGAAGAGTTTTAATTCAAATAGGTTAAGCACCAAGAAAAGAGTCTATGCTTGAAGTGTGTTAATTCAAATAGGGTTAAACACCTATTTTTTTATTTTTAAGGATATTTTTTTGTCTAAATAATAACTTTTTAATCAATATAACTTAGCTATATAGTATCATACAAAATATTGTATTATATAAATATTTTCAAGAATAAAATGAAATATTTTTTATTTAGAATAAATCTTAAATTTTATAGAATTTAAATAAATTTTATACTTTGAATTATATTTTAAACTGATAAATTCAATTAAATTGTTAATTTTAAAATAATGTCCTCTTTTAATATTACATAAAAAAATAATAATAAGATGAAAATGCCTATTTTTATCACCAAATGAGTTCTTGATAGTGAAATTTTATCACTTTTTGTAAGATCTGAAATTCACATATTTTTTTAAAAAAATTTAAATTACATTCTAAATAAATAAATTTAAAAAATAGGAATTCAAATAGATCGATTTCTATTTTTTGGATGTTGCAAACACATTCATATCTTAAGCATATAAAAACACCAAATGTGAGTTTCTAGTCCAAATTGAAAGGTGCCCCCCATTAGAACATTAGTGGAAGCCAGGTCGCCTGAGTACAATCATGTCATAAACTCCTAAAAAACGAGCAAGCTTATGACCTCTACCATCAGTTTCAAATATAGGCTGGACAGTAACATTTTATCAGCACCAGAGTCCAATCCTGCAATTAGCAAGCAATCAGTACACATTGAGGCCAATTTTGGAAACCATTCATAATTAGAATCCGCAGAAGTTCAGTTTAGCAGAAGCAATTTAAGGAGAGAAAATAGGCTACGTATACGGATCCATTCAAACTTCTGCCCTACAAACTAAATTGTGAGTTAGAAGAGATCATTGTCAAAGTCAAAATGAAAAAACACAAACCAAATAATTATTCCAAACTATCACTTGAGCACCTTTCCCTGATTTTAAGAGTGCCATGAATGCAGCTCTACGAGGAATGCTGGCTTTATAAATCAATTTTATCACAAATATTTATGTGTCAAATTATTAGTTTTACAATAAAGAGAGAGAGGAGATGCATAAGAAAGTATGCTATATTAAAATAGATAGTTTATAAAATTTGTGAAATACTGTTTATGTAAGAATAACAAAACTATGGCTATATACAAACTGAAAGTGAAAATAGGGAGAGCACTAAAACTGGTGGGTTACTAGTCTACAAATAGAACTAACCAGGGATGGCAAGGCCATTGATAAAGTAATGTACTAGATGGATGAAAAACAATGCTGTAGGGCTAGGAACAAGCACAGTCCCATCCTTTACAGAGAAATTGGTATTTGATTCCTCAAGGTTTGGTGGAAAGAAGCCGCCCTTCAATACTCACCCAGACTTAAGGTTGGAGCCATGACCATTTGAGCTACGCCTCATGGTCAGCCTAAATAGAGAAATTGATATTTGATTCCTCAAGGTTAGGTGGAAAGTGAAATAACTGATATTAAAAGGTCATTCAGAACCATAAAGGGGGACAGACAAAGCGCTGGATAGAAAATGAATGAAGCGAGGGCATTCCATTAATGTAAAATTATGGTTCTAACTACAATCTATTAAGTGGAATGCAAATCCTATAAAACTCTCAACTCTGACTTCAGTTGTCTCTCTTGCTGACGACAGAAACATCAATAGCCCAGAATAATCAATCCACAAGAAAACTGAAAGATTAATAAACTGGCCTGCATGATTCTATTTGCAGGCGCAGTAAAATAGGCCATATTGAAGGATCAATGCTAGTTTTCACTCTATGCCAAGTTGGCGTTGTGTGAAACTGTTTCTTCACTAACAACGTTTGCAACTAGCATCGGATGCTTCATTTCAATTTTTTTGCAAATAAACGGTTTACCTAAGTCAATTGCAGGGATTGTATTTGTAATGACTGGAGATGCTTTGTAAAGTCGAAGGGCAAGGTAGAATACCATTGAAATATCAATTCGATGAAGAATCGGGGCATTTAAGGATCCTTTTCAGAACAGACCATATATAAAATTCAGAAAAAAACAAAAGGGTATGACCGAAACCGGGCTACTTGTTTAGGTCAGCTTAAAAGGAAGATCTCCCCATCACGCATGTATACTCAATGCATAATTTCCACCAATTCATAGAGCGTCCCGCATTTTATTTTATTTTTAATTTTTTTTGGGTATTTTGAAAAGTTATTACTAAGCTTAAACTTGAAACACTCAAATTCTCTAGGATAATAGCAAATAATTTACCAAAACAATACGGAACTGAGGTCAAGCAATCACATAGGAACAAAAATAGTAAGGCCATCACTTCACAAATCTCATTCACTCTTCAATTCCCTATGCCTTACTTGGAAGTATTGGGATACTCTGTTCATTCCTGAAGAAGTTTTCTGGATCAACTGCAGTCTTAATCTTCACCAGCCTCTTAAAATTGTTATTGAAGTACTTGACCCCATAAATCTCACCTTCTTCGTAGCTATTCTTATCAAATTTGTTGATACCAATGTCAAGGTCCCTGTAATTCAAGAAGGCACGCCTTGGATTCTTGGACACAAATGGGGTCATATAACTGTATAGCGTTCTAATCTGATCTGTAAAATTCTTCTCTGCAGCAGCTCCAGGTTCGTTCCAGTTCACTGAGTATTGAATTTTATAAAGAATCCCGGCCCGGTGAGCGAAAGGCGTAGCATCAGATGAGATCTCATTCATTTTGCCTCCATAAGGATTAAAAACAAACCCTGTTTTTCCCAATTCAATCATCTTCTTCCATATCCTTTCCAACCCTTCTTTGGGAATAGGGGTCTGCACATAATCTGATTTCCTTTTCAGGAAATTTGCTGAGTCAGGATTTCGATCGAGCAGGGCATCTGCTTTGGTACTATTGTCAAAATTAGCCCACCAAAGCATAGAATCAGTCCAACTCATTTCAGTACAATCTTCCTTCTTTAGACCCAGTAGAGGAAACTCCTTCTCCAACAGTGTGACAAGTTCATTAGCCCTTCCGAGAAACAAAGCCAAAACTGAAATTCTGATGGTTTTCTGCCCCTTCATAACCTCAGAACTCACAGGCTGCACAAGCAACCTCATGAAAAGCCTATCATCCGTATGTGGCGCAACTTGCTGCCACTGGACAACAAGATCGGTGGCGTTCTCTTCCAAACTCTTTCGAACCTTAAAAACAGTAACTGTTTCTGGTACTGGAACCAACTTTATAGTGTACGACAATATGACTCCAAAACTTGCTCCTCCTCCTCCTCTTATTGCCCAGAAAAGGTCTTCCCCCATCGAATTCTTGCCAAGTATATTACCATTAACATCAACAATTTGGGCATCAATAACATGATCAACAGAAAGCCCATATCTGCGCAGCATATGACCATACCCTCCACCACTCAAATGGCCACCGACACCTACAGTGGGACAAAGCCCTGCGGGAAAGCCATGAACTGTACTCTTCTCCGAAATCCTATAATAAACTTCTCCAAGCGTAGCACCTGCTTGAATCACAGCCACCTCATTTTGGATATCCACAGTGACATTTCGGAGTTTTGAAATGTCAAGGATAATAAAGGGTTCATCAGAGGTATATGAAATACCCTCATAATCATGGCCACCACTCCTGATTCTTAGTTGAGTTCTAATGTTTTTGGCGCAAATTACTGCAGCCTGGACATGGGATTCTTGCAAAGGGGTGATAATAATGGAGGGTTTTCGAGTAGAGGAGGAGTTGAAACGGGCATTACGAATATAGGCTCGGAGAACAGAGGTGAAGGAAGGATTGGTTTGAGAAAACACTATGTGAGATAGTCGATCTGATAAATTGGTGTGGTTCGTTAGGCACCGAAGAAAAGACCCATACACAGACTCTGCTGATGGGGCTGCGGATGAGGCAGAGATGAGAATTAAAAGAAAGAAAGCAACAACGGAAACATAGAACAAATCACTTGACTTTCCCATTGGTTGTCGTTTGTGTTTGTCGGATTGCAATCTAGAAAATATAGGGTAGTGGGAGTACGGATAAACACGGAACCACAGCTATTAAAGTGTTTGTTATGCTGATAATGTGCTTGTTGTACTGATCTCTGTTTTTCGGGTGGAAACGAGTGGCAAATGACTTTTATTGGTGAAAATAATATTAGTATTACCAAACTAATTTCTGTTTTTGTAATAGTAAAGTGCGTTTTAAAATTTTATCAAAAAAGTGTTTCTAAAAGAAAAAATGTAAAAAGTTGATATAAGATTTAGTCTTATAATTTTAATTAATTGTGTTTAGTTTTTATAATTTAATTTTGATTAATATAATTTTTATTTTTATTAATTTAGTTCTTATCAATTAATTTTATTAAATAAAAATATAATTAAATAATTAAATTATTTATATGACAATTTTAAATGACATAATTGCCACGTTAACTTTTAAAACGTGGTGTTGAAGGCAGCGAAATCGCAATTTGATGGGTGATGATTGCATAGGTGGCTAGGAACACAATGGGTGCCATGAACGAGATAAATTAAGCAGCTTGAAGCTTCGGGTCATAGGGCTCCAGTAGTGAAAAACAATGAAGGAGTCGATGACGTAGGTGAACAGAAAGACGGAGAAAAAAGGGAAGAGTTAGGAAGGGATCAAAATAGGAAATAATAAAGGAACTGTTTTAAATGATTTTTATTTTATTATTTTTTAAAATATTTTTTTAGAATAATTATAAAAAAAAAATTTATAAAAAAAATAAAAAAATTATTTAGATAAAATATTTTTTATCAGTTATTTTTTATATTTTTTAAAAAATAAAAGATAAAAATAAGTTAAAACACAAAAAAATTATTCTTTATTTTTTATTTTTTAGCTATTATTTTTAAAAATAATTTTTTTAAAAAATTAATAAAAATACTTACCCAAAATTTTTTTTATTCTTATAAAACAAAAAAATAATAAAATAATTTTTTAAATTTGTTCCAAATAAGTCAAGTTTCAATTTGAAAGGCTAAGACAAAACGGCGAGGGAAGTAAGGGAAGAGCAAAATTGGAATTAAAATGGAAAGAATATATTCCCCAGGATGAGAAATGATTTTGATTCTGATTTTGCGTGAGATGGAAGGGTCTCACTTTAACATCAATAGTTGTGTTTGGATGGAAGGAAAATTGAGATGCAACGTTGAAGAGAGAGAGAGAGGATAATGAGAGTATGATGTGGTAATTATGTCACCTATGATTGTTATGTAGATAATTTAATTATCACATAAGACTCTTATTTAACGATATTAATTGATCACTTAACGATAAAGATTAAATTGACAATAATAAAAATTATAAAAATTTTATTGATCGAAATTAAATTATAAATACTAAACTAATAATTGATTAAAATTATAAAAATTAAACCTTATATTAACCAAAATATAAAGAAGTAGGCAAAACTATTAAAACTAGAAAAGTAAAATATACTGTTAGTTCCTATTTTTAAAAGCTTTTTTCAAAACATTAAAAACCAATTAAAATATATTTGGAAATAACTATTATTTAAAAAAAGAAAAAAGAAAATAACTATAACATATTTTTTAAATTGAATGTTTATTTTAGGAATTATATTTTTCTAGAAATTATATTTTATTTTCTTTTTGGCCAAATAACATATTTATCTTTAATGTGGTATTTTATTTATTAAAATTATTCATCAATGTACTCAAGTTTTAAGTTTTTTCTCTCTCATCCTTTCATAATTTATTGTATTTCTCAAAAAAAAGTATTTTTTGAGACTATGGCAAACCATTATAGGTGGTAGACGCCACTTACTTTTGTCTTTTATTATTTTTGTTTTATACAATAAATTATTTAGATATATTATTTAAAGAAAATTTTACAAAAAATTTAAAATTTTATAAAAAAAATTTCAATCTTTCTTTTTTGGTAAACTTAATAGATTTTTTATTTTTGGATTTGTCTTCCTTAATAGATCACAAAGATTTTTAAACCCACAACTTGGGTTAGAGTTTGTTTTTTCCTTTAATTGGATTTTTCTTAATTGTTCTTACTCATGATTTAAAAATCTTATGCTATTATATAAATTATTGAATCTGATATATCAAGTGGACAAACATAAGTATCTTGTTGCAGCACTGATAATAGTGGTAATAAATATTTAAATAAAGGATTTGTCTTTTCTAATAATTATTCACCTAATTTTGTCCAAAATAAGCAATTTTTTCATGGGGTCAAAATTTTAACATACAACACTCAAGCAAACTTTAAAATGATTTAGGACGTATTTGTGTGAAGCCCTTCCATGTTTTGTTTACATTTAAAAGGTCAACACGGTTAAAGTTATAAATTGACTTAAAGGCTCAGAATGTTGTTACTTTTTTTTTTTTTTTAGCGAAAGTCACAATTTTATGTTTGATTAATTTTTGGAATAATATAATTTTTAGTCTCTATAGTTTTACCTAATTTGCACTTTCATCCTTATACATCAATTGATTTCAATTTAGTTCCTACAGTTACAATTCCAATTTGATCCTTGTCGTCCATGATTGAGTTAACACTGTTTACAAGAATGTTGATATGGCCAAAAATTATCTATATTGGCACTCTAGTCCAGCCTGTTTGGAGGACTTTCCACCTCACCATTCTATCATATGCCACCTTGGAAGATCATTCAATGTCATCATACTTTGCCACCCTTTATAACAAAGATTTAGGGGACTTTAGCATAATTGCGCACTCCATGAACCCTGACTGTAGCCACCTCGACCCCATCATCATCGACGTTCTCATCATCATCTTCATCTTCACCATCTTCAGCACCAACACCTCCTTCCGCTTCAAGTATGTCGCCTCTATCATCCACATCGCCATCATCGCCTTCATCATCATCAACGACCTCATCAAATCCAACCCTTTTAACTAAACCCCTATCAGCCCCTACAATCCACACAACATCTTCCAAGCCTCCGCCATTCTCTTCTTCGCCTACATGGAATTCAACGTCATTTCAACCATGGCCACATAAACAAAGAAACCAGCCAAAGACATCCCAATTAGGCTCATCGGGTCAACGATCATCACAATGACGGCGTGTTGTCTTCTCGTAGTAACTCTCTGTCTTATGCAATCTTATAAAAACATAGACCTAGATGCACCAATTTCGGAAACCTTCAGCATCATCGAGATGGATTGGGCTATGTATATAGTGATAGCCCATGCATTAAAAGGGATGACCACGGTGCTTCTGGTTAGGGTCGTGGGTCAAGCTCAGTACTTGACTCATATAGCTTGGACCCATACGATGTCATTGTGTTTCGCTCACATAAACAAGAAGATTGGGATGTTGGTAAACGCTACCATTAGGGGGAAAGTAGGGAGCATGACATTGACTATGAGTTGGGCAAAAAAAGTAACATGGCAGGAGCTTGCAAGGTGTCATGTAATGAAATGGTGAAGTGAAAAAAACTATGCTAGAATAGTGAGCCAAGCCACATGGTTAATTTATGGCCACATCAGCATTCCTGTAAATGGTGTTAACTCAATGAAGGATGGTAGGAACCAAATTGGAAATAATTGAAAGTGTAGGGACCAAATTAAAATCAATTAAAGTATATGGATGAAAGTGTAAATTGCGTAAAACTATAGGGACCAAAAGTTGTATTATCCATTAATTTTTTTGTCAATTATTGTTTAGTGTCTCATGGAACATCAAAGGAATACGATGGGAACCATATTTTTTTATCCTCACTATTCTTCACACAATGATCACATTTATAAATATAGTTATATATATTTTTATAACTGAATAATTATTTGTTATAATTGTATAACCATCTTATATAATCGAATAAACATTTTTTATAACTGTATAACTATAATAAAATGATCACTTTTTATAATTGAATAATATTTTTTAAATGCTACAAAAGGAAAAAATAAATAAATGCACAGTGCCCTTAGCACCATACATGAGACACTAAATAATAATTATCTCTGTCTCTCTGTCTCTCTCTCACACACACACATAAATTGCTAACCTTCACATATTGTTGTAACAATTAGCAATCTCCATAAATATATTTTTTTAAATTACCAATTTAGTGAGGGAATGGCTAGTAGGTATTTGCCAAAAAATAGTTAGAGAAAGTAACAAATAGCTATAGAATAACCACAGAGTTATTATAGACATTAGCTACAAATAATGACAGGCTAATGATGGATTTTAGCGAAGGAATAGCTATGGCTTAGCTACAAATTTTGACTTTAGTGTAGCTACAAGAATGATGCAAACAAAGTTTTAAATTTCTATTTTAATTATGGCTTCGCCATGGATAGTATAAATTTAGTGAGGGAATCACCACTGAATGGCGAGGAAAGTTTTTCACTAGATAGTGAGGGATTTATGGTGGAGTATTTTAAAATCACAAAAATGGCCCAATTAAGATTTAGTGATAGAAATATCCCTTCCTAACTAATGTAGAGAGGGACTGGTGACATAAGTATATCTGTTGTTCTTTGTAAAACCCCCTACAAGCATACGAATCACTTTCAAGTAGTAAAGGGACCTAAGGGATCCAATATTGTCCCACAACAATTGTAATTAATTACCAAACAAGTGATTAACTTAGCTTTATTTGAGAAAACAATTATTGTAAGAAGAAATAAACAAAACGCAATAAAGCAATTATTAACCCAGATTTTAAGGTTTATACGCAAAAATGAGTGATCTATAACTTTAGACTTCTCCTAAGTTAATCATCTTGTTTCTTTAATTAATTTTTTCCTATGTTCTTTAATCTTAATGCAAGATCCAATTCTCTAATTTATTTAATACCCCTCCCGAATGCTATATTAAAACTACCCCTAATTAACCAAAATTTCCCCAAATATAGATTTAATCAAGTAAGGATAAACTATCATGTTCTACGGAATTGTTGAAAGATCTACCTAAATCATGCAGCAATCTCCAGGCATGCATTCAATTTAGGGTATTTAATTCGTAATGCAAAACACATAAAAATTACCTCCCTATTCAATTTATACAATCCTAAAATCCAATTGGTGATCAAGCAATTAGAAGCATTAAGGAAAGAATTAAACACACAATTCAAGAATTAAAGGCAATACTTGGATTAATTAAAGAAAACAAAAATCCTAACTATGGGTCCATATAGGTCCTAGAAAAATAAACTTAAAACATTCTTGGATAAGAAACAACAATAAGACAATAAAGGAACATAAAACCTCAAATAAAGAGAATTTTCCCCAAGAGTAGACTTACCTCTTTTGTCTTCTTGCTCCCTAAGAGTGTATGTTATAAAGAGCAGCCTACAGTCCTCTACTTATATGTTACCCTGGAAGGAAAGTTTATTCCTAATCATGTGGTAAAGATATTTTTATAATTAAATAAAGAGTTTATTATTTTTTAGGAGCTTCATATTTTAGCTATTAAGGAACCTAGATTCTAAAAGAACCAAGATACATTTACATAAAAGTTATGCAAATTAGATATGCATATTTAGATAAATCTAAATGATTATTCATAGACACTAAATAAAACAGGTCATTCTATTCAATAAAGATTATAGTATCTAAATTACCTCTATTGAAGGAGTGAGATTCTTCACTAAGAGAATGATGAGTCTCAAATCATTGAAGTAGTAAACTTCAAGTATTGACACTGTTATATGAATAGGAATCAAGGAAGAAATCAAGTTCAAATTAATACCGTTACTATGAACTTGAACTTACACCTATGCACTCGCTTATGGTTGAACTGGAATCCTGATGGAATGAGGACTCGTGTTCATGTCCAGATGGTCTTTGATATACTAAGGGCAAGACCACCGTATCTCGTTGGTCAAGACTCTGCATGTTAGGATCATAGTTGCAGTGAATATCAGGGAACACAAATCCAAGAAATGGAATTCATAGTGAAAAGATCACCTTTAGTGATTTCAGGAAGATATGTGACAAAACCTGAGCTCAGTGAATGATGAAATAGCTACTCATCATTTCAAGATTTTTTTTAGATATGATCTAAAAATATCTGGTCACTTATTGGATAAAATTTGATACT
>JASKGM010019816.1:0-27324 GCA_034509205.1 Ceratonia siliqua
CACTAACACCATACTCACCTGGTAACTCAAGCTTGTAGGCATTGTCATTGATGCGTTCCACCACTTGAAATGGTCCACCCCGAGGTAGAAGTTTCAAACGTCGTTGCTCCGGAAAATGTTCTTTCCTTAAGTGCAACTAAACCCAATCTCCTTGTTTAAACACTACCTTTTTGCGTCCCTTGTTGGCTTGACGGACATATTGTTCAGTCCTCCTTTCCATGTGTAGCCGTGCTTTTTCATGAATTTGCTTCACTAATTCAGCCTTCTTTTTGCCATCTAAGTTTACACATTCACTCAAAGGTAAAGGAGTTAAATCCAAAGGTGACAATGGATTAAAACCATACACAATTTCAAATGGAGAAAACTTAGTTGTAGAATGTATACTTTTGTTGTAAACAAATTCAACATGTGGTAAACAATCCTCCCATGTTTTCAAGTTTTTTTTAATGATAGCACGCAACAGAAAAGACAAAGTTCTATTTACTATTTCAGTTTGACCATAAGTTTGTGGATGACAAGTAGTAGAAAACAACAACTTGGTTCCCAACTTTCCCCACAAAGTCTTCCAAAAGTAACTTAAAAACTTTGCATCTCTATCAGAAACAATGGTCCTAGGCATACCATGCAACCTAACAATTTCTTTGAAGAACAAATCAGCTATATGTGATGCATCATCAGTTTTATGACATGCAATGAAGTGTGCCATCTTAGAAAATCTATCTACCACCACAAAAATTGAATCTCCCTTTCTCATCCTAATCTAATAATATCCACTTTTAAGATCAATTTTTGCAAAAATACAAGAACCATGCCATTCATCTAACATATCATTTAGTCTAGGAATGAGGTGACGATACTTTACCGTTATGTTGTTGATGGCTTGGCAATCAACACACATCCTCCATGTCCCAGCCTTCTTAGGAACTAGCAACACTGGAACTGGACAAGGACTCTTGCTTTCACGCACATATCCTTTCTCCAACAATTCACCTACTTACCTTTGAAGTTCCTTTGTCTCCTCAGGATTGCTCCTATAGGCAGGCCGGTTTGGAATTGATGCATCGGGTATGAAATCAATTTGATGTTCAATCCCTTGAATTGGAGGTAAACCATGAGGGATCTCTTCGGGGAAAACATCATCAAACTCCTGCAAAAGACAAATAATATTGCTTGGTAAATAACCGACGAGATCATTAATGCATAAAAGGGCCTCCTTGTACATGAGTACTATGAAGGGCTGTTGTAAAAGTAAAGCTCTCTTGATCTTACTTTTTTTTCAATGAAATTGTATTTTTCCTCTCTTGCATACAATAAAGTCACATCATTCTCTTTTTTACTCTTACCCTCATTCACATTTTTACCTTTCTGTTTTCTCTCCTCTCTTTTTCTTTTCTCTAAGTTTCATATTCTCCTTCTTTTTCTTTTCTATTTTCACTCACTTTTTGCATCTTTAGTTGGTCTTCGAGAACTTGTTTTGGAGCTAATGGTACAAGCGATATAGACTACTTTTTAATGGTAAAAGAGTACCTATTGGTGAAACCGTCATGTGTAACTCGTCAATCATACTGCCATGGTCTTCCCAATAGGATGTGACATGCGTGCATAGGAACCACATTGCAAAGCACTTCATCCTCATACTGGCCAATAGAAAAAGCCATAAATACTTGTTTTGTCACCTTGACTTTACTAGAATTGTTTAGCCACTGAAGTCGGTATGGTCATGGATGCTTTATGGTAGGTAATGCTAATTTCTCTACTAATTCAGTACTAGTTACATTGGCACAACTACCTCCGTTAATTATGACGCAACAAACTTTGTTATTCATAAAACACTAAGTGTGAAACAAGTTCTCCTGCTGGTTATTATTTTCTTCCTTAACCTGCGTGCTTAAAGCTCGTCTCACTACTAATGATTCTCAGTCTACCACACACTGCCATTCGCAGTCGTCTTCAAGAGGCGACATGTCGTCTTCTTCATCTTGTTCATCTTTTGACTCAATCTCCCCTTGAGCATTGATCACTATCACCTTTTTATTCGAACATTAGCTCGCTATATGACCCTTACCTTGACATTTACAACACTTAATGTCATGGTTTCTAGAAGTGGTAGATTCAGTGTTAACTTGTCTCAGTGCAGAAAATTTTTTGGCATCCTTAGAAGGTTCGGACTTAAGCTTAATTGATAAAAATTCGTCCCATTTAGGGGCTGATCTCCATGTGTTGTTGGTAGCTATAGGTTGTCCCCTCCTAACTAATCCATTTTGCTTGAGTTGTTCCTCCACTTTTATGGCTTAATACACCATATCCGACAACTCAATAAGTACTGCAACTTGACTATATCTGCAATCTCCTTGTTTAAACCATGCAAGAACTTAGCCATGATGGCTTCCCAATCCTCTTCCACATTAGCCCGGATCATAGCTACCTCCATCTCCTTGTAATAATCATCTACACTTTTAGAACCTTGAGTTAACCTTTGTAATTTTTGAAACAAGTCCCTATAGTAGTGACTAGGTACAAAATGCCTCCTCATAAGTGTTTTCATCTCCTCCCAAGTGTCTACGGGTGGCTCTCTATTCCTCTTATTATTAACTAGTAATTGATCCCACCAAACAATGATATAATCGGTGAATTCAATTACAGCTAACTTAACCTTCTTCACCTCCGAGTAGTTGTGACAATCAAACACCATCTCCATTTTAGTTTCTCACTCCAAATAAGCTTCAGGATCATTTTTACCTTAGAAAGATGGGATTTTAATCTTTATATTCCCCAAGTTATTATCTACCCGATTCCTAACTTCTCTAAACCTATAACCATGCTCAAACCTCCCCTGGTTTATTGGTGGTTCATCCACCTCATCCGATCCTTCTCTATCTTCACCATCACCTCATTGTACTCTTGGTTGCACTCGCCTAGGCAGTTGTCTAATGGGAGCGTTTAGAGGCTGTCCCCCTATTGTTTCTCCTTCCAACATATCCATCCTCTCATGAATTTGCTCTAATTCATATTTCATCATTCTCTTCACCTCCCCCAATAATGCTTGTAATTGTAAGTTCGGAATGGTTAGTTGTTGTACCTCTTTGGTTGAGTTTTCTTGTTGATTGTGTGACATATTTTGAATATGAAAAAAAAAAACAAAGTTAGGACCTCACAAGCTCTCTTCCTCACGTGTTTCACTCAAGAAAGATTCACTCACTCTCGTGTTTGGCACTCAAACGGCTTTTACCTTCTTATGTTCTTGCCATTCTTGCCTGTTTCCACTCAGTTTTCCTTTTACTCATAACTAAACTCAAGAATAATTGGGTTTCTAGTGGCAATTCAAGGAGGTAAGCAACCAAAACAAATAAACCACAAGACTCAAAAAGCAATTCTCAAGAAGCTGGTGTAAGAAAAAAAAATAACAAGAATGAATCACATGGGGTTTCTTTCTTTTAAGAAGGGGTCTATGACTCTCTCTCTCTTTTTTATCCTCTTTTTTTTCTTCTTTTCTTTTATTTTCTTTCTTTTCTTTTCATTTTTTTTATGTTGCAGAAACAAGTAACAAAGAAAAACAAGAGAATCAAATTTAGACACTAAGGAAACAGAAATTTGACTCAACTCAAACTCTAACAAAAATTTAACTCAACTCAAACTCTAATAAAATTTTGATTCAACTCAAACTCTAACAGAAATTTAACTCGACTCAAACTCTAATAAAATTTTGACTTAACTCAAACACTAATAAAATTTTGATTCAACTCAAACTCTAATAGAAATTTAACTCAACTCAAACTCTAATAGAATTTTGATTGAACTCAAACTGTAACAAAAATTTGACTCAAGTCTAACTCTGACACACACGAATTTAGTGCAGAAATAAAGATAGCCTTTTTTTTATTGCCCGAAAATGAATTCAATGAGCAACCAGACAAGACCAATAATCGAAATCAAGAAAAAAAGAAAGGAAATAATATGGCTAATTAGGGATTTTGGCCAACTTGGAAACCTAAACCTAAACACATGACGTTGGCAAGGAAATAATAAAGGATAGGCAAACCTGATGAACCTAGGCTCTGATACCAAAATGATATGAACCTCGCCAACAACGTGACGAAACCCAATACCAACGTGAATTTCAAATCCCAAGCTTTTCAAGAATGTTGAGCCTTGACCCGTTATCTAACAAGATGAGAACCAAGAACTCTAATGTTCGAAGACGCCACACCAAGAATCCTAAGAGCTACTCAAGAATCAAGGAGATAAGTCTGATTGTTTGAACGTCATAAGAATTAACTTGATAAGTTCTAGATTGAAGAAGGAAGCATTAGCCTCTCAATATTATTATTCTCAATATGATTGTTAAAAACGTTCAAGGCTTAATCTTATTTATAGGAGTTGAGTTCTAATTCTAATATAAGGTAAACTAATGCTATTTTGACATGAGGCTAACTCCTCTTAAAATAAAACTCCTATTAAAATAAAACAACTAATTCAGAAGTCCTCTTAAAATAAAACAACTAATTTAAACTCCTCTTAAAATAAAACAACTAATTAACATAATCCTCAAAGGCTGAAACATGTGTAACCCTCAATTGAAATATTCTAGAACCTTGATCATAATGACTAGGTTCCCTTGAATCTGAGTTGGGCGTATGCCGAGCCTCCATGTATTTATCATCTCACAAACTTGTTGAATTAGCCCGTTTAAAGTGTCTTTAAATCTCTTGACTCTAAGTTTTGTGATTGGCCCACTTGGCAAGCTTAATGGATCATATGAATGCTACCCTTAAGTCCCTTCAAGCCCATGATGGAATTCTTCCTCTTGCATGCTTGATTGAGCAGCTTTTTGTGCATCACTGTATGTCTATGAGTAACTATTAATCAAGAATTCATTAAACTTAAACTATTTCTATGGCTACATATGTCATGTAAGTATATTCCTATCTTACACGATCTCAAGGTTTTCATTCATTGATCATATGTTTCTCAACCCAAGGCTAAAACCCCAAATCATTTTTCCAAATTCATTAAAGTTTCCTAATTCAATCTAATCCACCCATCTTCCCCCACATGTGATGTTTTTTAGATGCTCAGTGTCACAGTTTCCTCGTCTTCATCGGAGGAAATGTCTTACAAGGGTTCGATCTTTCTTCCTGTTTTATTGCTCATGTCGAGGGTGGTGAGAGGCATCATTCTCTCTTGTTGTGGAACACTATGGTCAATGTAGGTTTTTTTTTTATTAATTAGTCTTTGTTGCTACCATCGGACAATAAGAGACTTAGGTTAGTCTCCACTTTTGATGTGGTAGGATATATGGTCGAGCGTATTGTGTGAGTGACTGTGGTGGCTTAAGAGGTGCAAAGGAGGATTGGTGATCTACTGGACGATGATCGCCATTGGAATGTGGTGACCGAGCTGGAGAAGCTAAAGAAGGAGTTGGCAGATATGGAGAAAGCTCGGTCTCAGATTGCGAAGATTTAATCTCTAAAAGAGTAGGCTTGAGAGCTGGCAAAAAAAGCATAAACTCAGGCGACGAAGATATGGGAGAAGGTGAGGCTTCTGAACAGGAAGTTGGTGGAGGAGTTAGGTGCTCAAGATGCATCTAAACTTGAGCAAGAAGCTTTGGCCACAAGGATTTCTAGTCAGTTGATAAGAGTTTCAGAGTCCAAGGGTCAGCTGAAGGCTCAAGTTGAAACTCAGATATGAGCAACTACACCAAAGCCTTGAAGGAAGGCTTTAACCATTGCCGAGACCATGCCAGGTTAGTTCATTTTGACCTGTCGAACGAGCAACTCAACTATTTTAAGCAGATAAAGGATGACATTTTGGTTGATCCTCCAAAAGAAGGGGAGAATAGAGTCAAGGGTAGAGCCAAATGTGGAGCCAAAGGCGATGATGAGGATGCAGATCTCCAGCTTGAGGACTCGGGCCAGGAAGCGGTCTTCGAATAAGTTATCTTTACTTTTATATTTTGTATTTATCTTTTAATTACTTGTAATGACAATTTTAATATGTTTTTGGAATGTTATTAAGTGGCCAGGATGAGTCTTTATGTAATTTGCATATGGCCCTTTTTTGTTTTTGGCGTTAGCAGGCTCAGTTATATTTTCACCTTTATACTTGTGCTTAAACGCCAAGTTAATCAAGTTGGATTGTATTTTTATGTTTATGCTTATGCTTTAACACCAAGTTAATCAAATTGGTTATATTTTAGCATCTCACGCTTTATGTTTGCACTTTAACGGCGTTGGCCAGGTTAGATTATTTTTTCGTGTTTACGCTTATGCTTTAACGTTAAGTTAGTCGAGTTGCTATAACTTTATTTATGGTTGGCAATGGTCATGTTTGAGGCATTGGACCTTGTCTGTAGTTGGCATTAGCCATTTTGAGCAACATTGGCCCTAGTTTGAAATGATGTTGGTCCTTTGTTTGGAATCAGTATTGGCTGTTTTGAGGGACATTGATCATTTGTTAGAAGACAGCATTGGTCGTTTTGAGGGACATTGGTCTCATTTTAAAGGGCGTTGTCCTTTTGTTTGAAGTCGATATTGGCTAGTTGACATAATTGAGTTTGAAAAACTTCAAGGAACTATTTTATTCGATCTCATATATCTTTAGGTTGGTTACACCCCGAGGTCGTTTCAGGGGTTTGTAGGCGTCAAAGCGAGGTTAAGTAGAGGACATTTCTTTTCTGGTTTCTCTCCACTCCGAAGAAGGTCTCTTGTCTTTTGGGGGTGACTATAGTTTTTTATGTGGCCTAAAATTTCTTCTAGGTTAATGTGTTTGGATGCTCGAGTTAGGAGGTCGGTTAAGTAAGTGGGAGGTTCGAGGGTTAGGCTTTCTTGAAATTTGCTAGGATGGAGATCGGCTTGGATGGCATGTATCGCTATGGGGTCACTAAGGCATCAATCATGGAGGGACATGTCATTATACCTCTTAATGTGATTGTTCAGAGGCATGTTCTCGTTTTGTTTCAAAGTCACCAATATGGCGGAGGATTTTTTGTGAGTGATACTTAGGAGAAATGGGTTATGAAGAGTTTTGTGATATCGTTTAAGCTAGAGATAGAGTTTGGTGGTAAGCTGGAGAACCACTGGAACACGTCTCTCCTCAAGGTGATTGGGAATGCTCAACACATAATGTCTTCCTCTAAGCCATTTAGGAGCATGGGAAAATTATAGTTTTTCAGGAGTTCCTTGAGGTTGCGAAGCCATCGAAAGGTTCAAGCTGGGGTTGTTTGAAGTTCCTTGGTAGAGGTTCATGATATGTTGAGTAAATGGGTGTTTTCCAGGTCGCTTTTGTTTTTTTGAGTTGGATCGTCATGGTAGGGAAGTACTGACGGTCAGTGTGGGAGCTCGGGTTCACGTATAGTAAAAGGAGGGATGGTTTCATGTTTAACTATCATAATCTTTTGGTTGTTAGCCAGACTTGGTGTATTTATTGGTTGAGACTCGACAAAGTCCTCCTTTTGTTGTTGTATACACAAGAAATCGGCTAGCTTGACTTTGTCAACCTCTCTTTCAAGCTCAAGTGCTTGAATTCTTTGCAGGAGAAATTGAAGAGTATCAACTTGAGGGTCAGTTTTCTGTTGTGCCCCCTGGGTTGGGTTGCTTGGGGAGGAAGATAGACTACCCTACGCACAGCATGCCGGCAGCGGCTGTCCTAGGCTCGTGCGGGGTCTTCATGGGTGAAGGAGTACTGTCTTGGGTAGATGGTGTGTCTCCAGGTTGGTCGAGGTAGCCATAATGAATCAACACATAATTGTGCAGAGAAATTCAGGAAATGAGACAAGACATTTCTCACATATGGTACCAAATGACGATGCTTGTGTCGAGCTTGGTTCGAGGTACAGGTTGGGTCGAGTGATGATCTTGGTCGGGTAATGATTCTGCAGTAAAGAAAATGTAAACTACGGGCTGGGTTGGCACCTTGGGCTCTAATGATAAAGTCAGAGAGTTTTGAACTAAATTATGAGAGTAAATAATGCTAGAGAGTTTAGGGAGAGAGTCATAAATGCGAAATGGGGTATTTATATAGGGAGGTAAAGACATACTTGCCATTATGGTGATTGGAGGAAGGTATTTTGGTCTTTGTGGGATCTTAGTCATGGGCCCTGGTGTTGGACCAGATTTGATCAGATATAGGCTATGTCACTTAACGTTAGAGAAATGAGGTGGTTTGACAGCAGTTATTTAGACTTTAATTTAGACTTGGAAACAAATTCCAAGTCTAAATTAAAGTCCAAACCACTCAAGGAAACAAATTTCCAAACCCGACAAGGAGGACCCCTGTTTTTGGAGTAGAACTTGGCTTCATTGAACACCATAGAAGATTTTGGTCTAATTGCCTCATTGGATTTTTGTTAGATAAGAGATCTATCTTAACCCACTTGATGCCAAGCATTAGTAATGAGTTTAGACCATCTCTTTTTTATCTGTCAATTGCTAGAGCTATTTGGTTTGATACAGATCTTGCTATGAGACTAGACCAAATTGAGGAAAAGTTTATTACTAAATGGTTAGACATTTGGTTCATGATCCACATAAAATGCAAATGTGGAACCAAAAATATCAAACATGGCTTCTTCTTGCTTCTTTTTTTTCTCTCTCTTCTATTCTTTTTTTTTTCCTCCTTGCTGTTACTTTTGCTCTTGCTCTCTCTCTCTCTCTTCTCTTGCTTGCAAACTCCACCATTTCTCCGTGAATATGTAAACCCATTAGCTTCATTTCACCCAAAAGAGCTTAATCAAATCCATGCCAAAAAACGCCAAATCATAATCACCATAGGCCGCCACACAAGCATCCTCCATGGATGCCTTAGAAACATCACTGTTGCAAATATTCGCAAATGCACATGTGTTTCATGCTAGAGTTAGTGACCCAAAGTGAGTTTCAAACACCTGCATTTGTAATGTCAAGTTTAACATCAATTAAACATATCTTACAATTTTCAACACTCTTTAAATAAATTTACTAGTACTTAAGCATAGGAAAATTCGCCCCCTTCTTTTTACCATTGATTTTAAGCATGTCCAGACATCAACCAGGGGCAATTCAGGTGCTCAGAGTTTAGAATACAAGAATCTCTCGTTGCTCCAAATAGAAATGTTCTACAATATAAATCATTTCTATGCTTCATTGTCTTTGTATTCTACTTCAAAACTTCTGACTGAGTGATATTATTTTTCTCTTTTTAGATCATAGGTCTCACATCAATAAAAGTCAAATGCCATTGCTCAAGTTTGACATTTAGAATAGAGACAAGATAAATGTGAATGTAAAAAAATATATTTTGGGTCTCACTTTTGAAGAATATATGATGAAGATGATAGAGAGAGTTAAGGAAATCAAAAGAGAGAAAAAAAATGAAAGAAGAAGATGAGAGAGAGAGAGTTGGAGAATGGAGAGAAAACCAATGAATAGGATAAAAAGGAAGAAGATGATGAATAAGCAAAAATAAATAAAGCCACATAATACATAATTATACCATGTAAGATGACAGGTAAGAGTTAACGACCATGATAAAGTTAGAAAAATAACTTATGTTTAAAAAGTTTTAAATTTACTTAAAAATAAAAAAATTAAAAGATTAAACCGAAAGTTAAATAAAATTAAAAGGTTAAAATAAAATTTTTTCCTATTTAACTTTTTAAGAAGTCGCAACTAGGGACAAAAAAGCCGGTTTTTGCGCCTCAAATGCAGAGGAGACGCAGCTGTGGAGTAAGCCATGAGGGGAGGCAGCCCAATTAATACTAAAAAGGGTGTTGGGTTTAGGCCAGTGAGGCCCAATTTCCAAAGTTCAGAGGCTACCCTTTGGTAAAAGAAATGAAGCAATATGTATATTTGGAGAAAACTCCAAAAATTGTGTGAAATAATGCGGGTGATGACGTTGGAATATAAAAGATGATGGAAATAGTATTAATATTGGAGGTGAAAATGATAACTTCTATAACTGATTTGCTTATTTATTCTATTGAGTACTGATTGTTGTGGGTATTAAGATTTTTTTTTATATTTTACATTATTAATTTTCAATAATATTTGTTATTGGTATATTTCTTAAATTTTTTTATTTTATAATAATTTTAGGTTATATAGAAATTTTTATTAATTTTCTATTAAGATGTGTAGTCTCACAATTTTAAGAGACAATTTTACAAATTATCCATGAGTTTATATAAACTAGAATTTAACAACCATGCTTATAATGTATCAATATTGTGTTTAATTAGCTGGTAGAATTATATATTAATCATAGCAAAATAACATTTAAATTGAGTGGTAGGATAATTTTGAGTTCAAACTCTCACTTTTTTATCAATAATAATAGTAATAGGAAGTATAAATATCTTTTTAATATCAAATTGTTGTATGTCCAGAATGACCGAAGTTCAGTCAAACATATATATTCGTCCAATATGAAAACTTCAGCAGTTTGTTAGAAAGTCAACGATTCCTTTTCAATAAGTATACACGACGTGCTTTCTTCTGTATGGCGTGGAGACATGTTTTCAACCAACTTCCTCACAGAACGTGCTTTCAACATTGTCACTTCTCGCTTTTTAGTTTATAATAATACGATATCCGAAACTGAAACTCGTAAGAATCTCACTCAAAACACAATTAACCATGGAGAAGCAGAACAATCGCGGCACTCTCTCCGACCGGCACAAGCCCACGGTGTTGCCATCGTCGACAACCTCGCCGCGGCTATGCCGAAGCAGAAGTGGGAGCAGTACAGCATCCATAACTACCCCAGAAGACAGTTCACGCAGGTTTGGCTCTAGCCAGAGATTCGCCAATAATGGCAACCGTTCAAAATCAACATCCAAATCAAGAAGAACCCACAATAATGAAGAGCACATAAATCCCACGTCCATTTCAAGCATGCCAAAGAAGTCCCAAGAGAGTAGCAGAGATGGTTTTGGTAAGTTTTTACAGCGTGGTGTTAGCCCTGATAGTGTTGGAGCTTCAAAGAGGGCCACATCTGCAGCAAATTCTCCATCGGCCTGGGCGCTGTCCCCGGGGCGGTTTCTTGGCTCTCCAATGGAGTCCGAGTCGCCGGGGAAATTCAAGGCCGGCCTTGGTGGTAGCGGTGGTGGTGTTAGTAAGGTTTGGAATTACTTCAAGCAAAAGAAAGTGTCATCAGTACAAGAAGAGTATCACAGGTTCCGAATTTTATACAACAGATCGTTGCAGTTGAGGTTTGTGAATGCTAGAGCCGAGGTTGCCATGGCTAATGTGGAAAAAGCTGCTGAGGTAAGGAATTTCTTTTTAATTTGTTTTCTTGATATTTAACCTGAATTTGTATCCCAACTTTCTTTTCATACCTTATGATTTCAGATTACATTGTTCTCTGTATGGCTAAGAATCCTCATGCTAAGAAAGACCATAATAGAAAAAAAAATGGAAATGCAAAAACTGAAGAATAGGATCAAACTATATCAAATGATCGGTGCACAACTCTCCCTTCTGAATGAATGGGCAAAATTGGAGAGAAAGAATGAAGAATATGTCAGCAGATTAGGAAGAAAATTATCAGCATTGTCCATCAAATTGCCATTAATTCATGGTCTTAAGGTATATAATGTTCACTTTTTGCTCCCAACAAAAAGAACCCAAGAAAACATTTATGAAATTTTTTTTCTCACTATGATAATTGAATTTATTTTAGTTAATAAACATTTAAAAAAAGTAGGTTGTGAACAAAAAGAATTATTTTAAATTTTGGCCTACGAAATATTTATATAAAAATGAAAAACCTTTCATTTTCTTTTTCACGTATATAATTTTATTTTGGCATGAAACCATGCATATAACCTCATTGTTTTTTTGGTCATTTTAACCTCTCCTTCCTGTTTTCATCTTTTGCTGATTGGGCTTATAAGTTCCTTTGTCTTGTACAGCTGAAGCCCAACTCTAATACTTTCTTCCATCTCATTTTCTCTTTACAGGCAGATGTGGAGTCTGTCCATCAAGCCATGAAAGCAGCCATAGAAGTAATGGAGAGCATTATCGAACCACTGATAAAAAAATACCAAAGACAGGTCTTATTATTTCTTTTTTTTTTCCTTGAGCAATGTTATTGGAATATATGAAATTAAATTGCAAACCCAAAAACCGAAGAAAAAAACTATCAAAAAAATGATAACGATATTGTTGGATCTCAAACTTTCAAGTCATCGCTAAGTGTGATATATAGTAATGAATGATTTAAATGGTTTGAGAGATCTCCGTATTATATACAACACAATTTGTGTTTATAATATTTTTGGTGCAAATATTAAATTGTATAAATTTATTCAATTAATTTATTTAATACGATCATCACTTTATAATTTAATCAGTAAAAGGGTGACTTGATTAAGTTGGATAAGCACAAATTATATAATAAATAGATTATGATAAATAAAAAAATCTAGATAATCATCTTATATAAACATAATTTTTGAAGATAAAAAAATAATGAAAGAGATAAATGAATATGAGAGGAGAAACTATTTAAAAGACATGTGCATAATATAAATATTTAAAATAAAAATATAATAATTACATTATAATATATATTCTAAAAAATAGTACAAAAAAATAGATTGTTTAAAAGATCTAGGGATCAATTTAAAATTTAAAATAAATTACAAGAATAAAAACAATAGAACAATAAAATATATTTTATTAAAAATAAATAAACAATTTAGTATAACTCAATTAAATTGATATAAGTGTGATATTTTTCACAAAAATAAATAATTTTATATATTTTTTGTGATTTTGATATAATTTTTACTTATAAAGAAATTTTTCTAATAAAATTTGAAAAATAAGAAATTATAGTGGATGGTTAAGAAAGAAATATTGGTTAGATTTTTTTAATTTAAACATAATTAAAAAATATGGTCAAGAGTGAATATAATATATTTTTATTTTAGAAGGTATTTTTGTCTAAATAGTAATTTTTAACCAAACTTATTATACAGTGTTGCACCAAATAATTGTATTATATAAATACCTTTTACTATAAGGTTCTATTCTATCAGGCCTTATCTCATATATAATATTATCAGGTTTTATACTATACGTTATACCAAACGATCTGATCATATGATTAGAGTGAGTGAGGATCTAAACATAATTATTATAGGCAATTTAGTACCCCTGTATGTAGTGCCACCAACGTAGTACTATGCATTTTCATTAATTAAATGGACATATTGTTTTTCATCTAACCATGTTGTATAGTGACATTATATGAGCTATGAAATTTACCTAAATATTATATTCAAGTTGTAGTAACGACTTTAGATAATTTTATGTGACATGGCTAATATTGAGACCGGTTATTTTAGCAGGTTCAAAGAATTCTTTATCGAATAACAGAACTCACCGCCGTATCAAAACAACAAGAAGAGTATTTACAAGAACTTCTGAGAATTATACCCATGATTGCTACTTCAGTGGTAAGAAATAATATTACAACATTCTTAACTTCCACAAAAAAGAAAAATTTAAATGTAGCTTTATTTTTTATTATTTCAAAAAAAATTATATCCATAAAAAAGAAGTAAATCAATATTTTGATCCTCTAGATATATATTTTCTAATTGAGTCCCTTCGACTATGATTATTGAAGAAGCAAGAAACTTTTTAGTACAAATCGTCGCCACGTTGCCCCTTGAGTGTCTCATAAGGACAGCTGAGGTACAAACCCCTTTCTCCTTGGCGAAACATGCATCTGTGTTACATTTAAGAAAAGAAAGGGAGGGACCAAGAAGCTTTGGGAGCTAGATTACTCTAATTACTAATAGCTGCATAAGGGACACTGGTCTTGGGAGCAATCGCAAGGCTTACTTCGAACAAGTTAGCTCTATTGAGAGCAACCAAAGGGTTAGCTTTCTTGCCCTAAAAAATAACTTCATTTCTAGATTTGCAAATAATCCAACACAGGATAAAGAACTTAGGAATAGACAAATGGACATTGGTTGCAAGCTCCTTTAGAGCCACAATTCTATCTTGGAGCTAGGCTTTAAATTTGATTCTATTATGGCTTTGGACGTCCCATTGCAGTGAAGAACCAAACAAAATGGGCCTAACCCATTGACAATCCAGAAAAATGTGTTCTATAGTTTTAGGGCTTCAAATCAGATAGGACAAGGGTCATAGATACACACAAGTTCTTCTTTGCCAGGCTAGCTTTTGAGGCTAATTCATTATGGCAGCATTTTCAAAGGAACATTTTGAGATTTTGTGGAACTTCAGCCTCCCAAATAGCTAACCAGAGCATGTTACTAGGGGAAAAAGAGTGAGAGTTGTCCCCAATGGCTTCGGTTTGAGACTTAATGGTAATGTAGTACCCACTTTTCACATTATACTCACCATTTTTTGAATGTAACCAAATCCTCCTATCCTCCTTCTGGAAGAGTGGGAGAGGAATAGAAAGGATCTGGTTTGTAGTATTTAGATCAAAGGAATCTTTAACTTTCCTAACATCCCACTGGCCTCCATCAGTTGTGATAGGATCACTGACCTTCCCTTCTTGGATATTTCTTTGATTACAAATCAAATTGCCGCTAGGGAGCCACCTATCCCCCCAAGAATATGGCTAGTTGGCTACCATTCCTAATTCTCCAACCCGAGTAGTTTAGGATGAAATCGCTGCCTTGGATGAGACTTGCCCAACACCAGGAACTGTTCCTGCGTCTTTTAGCATGCCAAGTATCATAATTGGTGAAGTATATGCTTTTGAAAATTAGTGCACTTAGGGATAAAGGCTCATTGTGCAATCTCCAAACTTGCTTTTCTAGGAGGGCTATGTTCATGAGGTGGAAGTCTTTGAAACCCAATTCCCCTTTCCTTTTTTATTTTTGTAAGCATACTCCATTTCTTCGAATGTATCCTTTTCCCTTGCTCATTGTTACCCCACCCAAACCTAGCGACCAGCGAGCACAGCTAAGAACATAAGCTTTTAGGTAGCTTAAGTATAGACATTGTGTATGTAGGAATCGCTTAGATAGCAACCTTTATAAGAACTTCCTTTCTAGCAAGCGAGAGAGCTTTTTGTTTCTAGTTAGCTAGTTTATTGATAACAAAGTCCTTAATCTAGGACAGGGACTAGGTTTTAGATTTGCCCCAAATAGCAGGGAGACCCAGGTATTTTCCAGGGGAATCCCAATGAGAGATTCGTATTATGGAAGAGACATTGTGAGCACAATCTATGGTAATCCCTTTTCTGAATATAACCCCAAATTTTGCTGTGTTTATGCACTTGCCCGAGGCTGTAGAGTAAGCATTTTGAAGTCTAATAAATTCATAGGTGGACTTGCTGGTGGCTTTTAGGAAAAACATCGCATCATCTGTGAATAATAAATGAGAACTTTTTGGATCAGATCTAGCAACTTTAAGACCCTTAATGGAGCCTAGATGGCAAGCCTGGTTAAACATCATTGAAAGAGCCTTGCTAGCTAAGATAAACAAGTAGGGGGAAAGGGGTTTTCCCTGGTGTAACCCTATCTTTGTGAAAATAATAGGACCAAGGACACCATTAATTTTAATTTTGTAAGTGACCGTAGAGACAAATAACATGATAAGACTGACCCACTTCTGATCAAAACCTAATGCCAAAAGATCTTGCTCTATGAAATCCCACTCTAGACAGTCATAGGCATTGTTCATATCAACTTTGATGTCCATATAATGAGACGTGCCCCTATGCCTTCGCTTAAGAAAGTGAAATATTTCTTGAATAATAGAGATGTTGTCTTGGATAAGTCCTCCCCCCCCAAAAGCACTTTGGTTACTGGAAATGATAGAATTCACGAACATTTTCATTTTGTCCATCAAGATCTTCGCAATAATTTTGTAAAGAAATAAATTGCAACAACTGATATGTCTATACTGCCCCAACTCTTCTGGCACAAGTATCTTGGGGATGAGAGAGATATGAGTCTCATTTAGGTCCTTAGAAAATTCCCCTGGAAAGAAAAATTCTTTCACGGCGTGAGTCACCTCACTCTTTATAATAGTCCAGGACTTGTGAAAAAATAGCCCATTAAGCCCATCTGGTCCTGGGGATTTTAAAGCTCCTTGTTGGAAAATGGCTATGCGCACTTCTTCATCCTCAATAGGCTAGAGAAAGGAAGCATTCATGTCCTGGGTCATTCTAGTAGGAATATCATTTAGGATAATTTGCATATCTCTTTACTTTATGGATGTATAGCCTTTGAAAAAAAAATTAAAATTGGTTTCTAACCCCCTCAACTGAATCAATCCACTCCCTCATTGAATCTTTAATACGAGATACCTTGTTCCAGCTTCTTATTTGCATGGTGGAGAATTCATATCCCCCACTTAAGCCAATCAATTCTCGACCTTTGCCCCCAAATATTTCTCCTCTTGCGCCCACAACGCATCAATTGTTATTTTTTGGTCTATTTGATTTGAAAAAATGTTTTGAGTGTTTGGAAAATCTTGGAGGTTAGCGAGCTTTTTCTTTAGCTCCACAATTTGCTTGTTGGCCCTTTTAAATGTTTTCTTGCTCCATTCCTCCAATTCGCGAGCAACCTCCTTTGACTTGCTTAAAATTGAGTGCAAAGATGACCCATTGTTACCAACTCTCTAACCCCTTTCAATCATATTTAAGCAATCCTCATGTTCTGCCCAGTGGGCCTCAAATTTAAACGTATGAGGAATGCATGGCAACGAGGGGTTGGTACAAAAGATCAGATGGCCGTGGTCAGACCCTATGGCTGGGAGAGTAGTGATGACCAAGTAGGGAAAGAGACCTCTCCAATCCACATTTGCAACATGCCGATTAATTTTTTCCTTAACGTTTCCTTCAAGTCTGTTATTGCACCAAGTAAACCAGCACCCTTTTATAACAGAATTAGATAAATTATTATGATCCAAGAATGTTCTGAACGTCTGGATTTGGAGGGAGTTGTGTAACCTGACCCCTTGTTTTTCCTCATGAGAAATAATATCATTGAAATCCCACATACAGCACCATTCACCACTAATATTTATGCCCAAGCCAGTGATATCATTCTATAAGAGACGTCTTTGTTGAAAGACTAGAGGGCAATAAAAAAAAAAACTAAAGAACCATTGCCTAGGAGTCTCTGGACAAGAGAGCTTAATTTGGATAAAATTTCTGTAGCTTGAAAGAATATCAATTGATCTCCTTATTCTAGAAGAGACCTAAACCACCAGAGGCACCCTCACTATCCACACAGAACAAATAATCAAACTTCAATTCCTTCTTAAATTTTCTAATTTCCTCTTCTTAGCTTTCGTCTCGATCAAGAACATTTATGAGGGCTTGTGGAGAACATAAAGATCCTCTAGAACATGAATATTCGGAGCTGCACCTACACCCCGACAATTCTAGTTTATAATAATCATGGCAAGAGATGGGGCATGGATAGGCCCGCCTTCTCAGCCATTATATTGTACTAGAAATTCATGGGGTCATCTTCATTCTTCATAGCTATTTTATCCTCCTTCCTCAGCTTCTTCGCAGGTGTTCCCTTTTTATTAACTGAGTTGTGATGCCCAGTCCCATCTTCTAACAGCAGAACTCATTTCCTTCCCATATTATGTTCAATGTCTTCCCTTGCCCTCTTGAGATCAAGTTTAACAGAAATGCCCATAGAAAGACCGGTGTTAATTACTTCCTGATTACTTACATCCCCTTTCCTCACCTTCTCAGCCTCATCTTCAAGATGTAACTCAACAAAGTAGTCATTTTCTTCATGCACCTTTTTTTTTGCCTCTTGGGATCAAGAGGGTCTTACTGCAAGCAAGCATGGGTTCAGTCCTCTCCTCCTTTAATGTGGGATTTACACATGTCAATTTTGGGATTGGGATAGAGTAACGTAAAGAAAGGACTGTGATGGGGTTACTAGCCCAGTGTTGATAACGCTGTTAGGAATTGCGCCTAGGTTGTCTAGTAAAATGACTGGTTCCATTAAGCTTATATCCTCAAGATGGATTTGAAAATCATTCAGGTTTTTTGGGCCTAGGTCTGGTTGGCATTTTTTTAACTTTAAGTCCAATTAGTTGGGCTCGGGTTTGCATCCACTTCCCCCCAATCACTTTTTTGAGTATAGGTTATAAGGTATCCCCTGGGTAGCCACTGGAATATCAACCTTGGGAATGGACCCTAAACAATTGGGACCACCCAGATAGGCCACGTTTATGCCATGTGCTTGAACTTTTTTTTGCTGGCTTTTGTCTTTATATGCCCACGTATTATGTTGCATCTCCCTAACAATCTCTGACTGTGTAGTGGATGCCCTTGAGCCTTTTGTCCTTGCATTGATCAAATGTTCCCCTTTTACCACCTTGGTTACGCGCATGATCACTAGTCCACACTATCCCTCATGGCAGCTACCATCGCCAAGATAGCCATTGATTTGACTTGTGGGACTCCCAATCCAAGCCTATACAGAGGTAAAGAAGAATCAAAAGAAGCCATAACTTTCTCCTTCTTGCATGCCTTCTGATAATGCCAAAATGCCAAGACATCCACACTTATAATCTTACAGTTTTTCGAATTTCAGATTTATCCAAGTTTCTGAGAGCCTCTTCCCAGAAGTCCAAAAACCAGTAACTAGGGGTTTTAAGATATCAACAAGCACCCCAACTCTAATAAAATTTCTTAGAATAACATTATCAACAACTGTGTTTTCAATATTGATAAATTCTCCTATCTTATCGCCAATAATCGCAACATTATTCATAGTAAGACTTTCTAAAGGAAGACCATTATTTGAATCCAATAAGGTGAGTGAGTGAAATCTACCTCATGGATGGTAATCTCTAGAACCCATCTGTGCAGGTTGAGTAAGTTGCCCATCACATGCCATGGTGTTTCATTAAGAATTTTGGATGTAGTCTCAAGCTTGGAAAAGTCGAATAGGAAAGCATTCAACCTCAGATCACTAATCTTGATACCATTTGGTTCACCCTATCCTGTGATACATTGATTTAACTACGTTACGAACCAATGGTTAATCTGCGTCAAAACACAGGCCATAAGGAATAACACACAGGAAGTGGAGCAATATAACAGAGTAGAAGAGGAATAAAGGAAGAGCAAATGGGAAGTCAAGGAGAAACAAAGTAAGCACCTATAGGGAGGAGGAGAGCTAATGCAAATTGAGTTTAACTAACCAAAAGAACACGTCTCACGTGGTCACCAAATTCTGGGTCACTTTTCATTCAAAGATCACCCCAGGCTCACAGAACCACGTGTCACCACATATTTGGGTCACTTTTCATTCAAAGATCACTCCAGGCACACAGAACCACGTGTCACCACATATTTGAGAACATAGCTCTGATATCAAATGATACAAATTTGGCCTAACTAACCAAAGGGCTAGTCCATTGTCTAGGGTTGTCCACTCACATATATAGCCATCTCGACTAACACTTTTAAGCAATGTAGGATTATGATGGTTACTTTGCTTAAGAGTTAGGATGAACAAGAGGTAAGAAAGGAAATATCTCAATTTGAGTTAATATAACTGAGCAAGTTGGACAACGTAGATGGGGTAACGTTGGGCCACCAAGATAGCCAGCTAGGCCCAACATTTGAAAACGGGCTTTTGCTCATATTGGGATGTTTGGCCTAAAAAGTACTGCCATATTAAAGCTGGTTTTTCTTTTTTTGCCCCTTCTTGGGCCTTTTGGCTTGATGTATGGTTGACAAAAATAAAAAGAAAAAAAAAATACAAGACACTCTTGGCCCTTTTTAATGGTCAAATTATCAACCCTAGCACAAGGGATTATTTTTATTAATTAATTTTAAATTCAAAGAGATTATCTGAATGCTAAAATAAAATAATTTCACACAATCATGATCTTTTTTCTTTTTTCAGGAAAATGAGAAAAGCATAAGAGTGCATCTTATCCAAACAATGATGGAGTTAAAGAGAGGCCAGCATTTCTGCATTGGCCAATCATGTAATAGGAGGTCTCTCATATCATGTATGCAAGGGACCAATATTTTCTTATAACAAATAATTAAAAACTATTATTTTTTTAGAGGATAAACACTTATTATTATTATTTTACCATATTTGTTATTTGATTACAATTATATATACCAATTAGGCACTTCCCTTGGTTCAAATAGTTGATATATAGACAGGAACCATAATAGTAACAAATCTTTAATATAAAAGTGAGGAAAATTTTCACTTTTCGTCCTAATATTTTCTACTGTTATGATATCATTCCCAATTTATTAATTATAATATATTACACATTTAATTATATAATGTGATTTAGTCGAAGTACATTGAGTGAGGATATTGGCACTCCAAAAATGCTTATTAACACTCATCGCTAACTAATTATAATTATAATTTTCTAAAACACTCTTGACTTAAAATTTTCATATAAGATAAAAATATAATTATTTTATTATTTTAATTACTTTTTATCTCCCAATTGATATTATAATTATAATTTAAAAATATTTTAAAATTACATATATATTTTAGAATATTTATTTTAATACAAATATTATTAAAATTCAAATAATTAATCATTTTTTATAACTTAAATATATTAAATAATATAAATAGGCTTAATATATAAAATTAATAAATAATTTATTTGGATACAAACTATTATCTAATAATTGCATTAGCTTTACAAAGAAGATACGCAAACTTTATAAAAATCTAAACGAAAAAATATCTTAAGTACATAGTTTATTGTAATAAGAAAGAAAAAATATATGTATAAATGCAAATAATAGAAATCTTCTATGATAGACTTTAAAACATGTCGATTCACCTGACTCCTGAGATTATAAATTTATATTAATTAATCTGGTAGAGCTCCCCATCACTTGCTATTTTTAACTCTAATTCTTTGTTGTGCCCTTTTTACGTGCCCGTTGGTTACTTTTCCAAGGCAACTATAGGAGCCGCACACCCTTCAATATATGTATGCATCAATTATAAGTCACAACAATATATATTACTCTAAGCTAAAACATTAAGACTTGAAAATTCCATTGAAAGTAAGCAGAAAATTACTTTCTCCTATACCAATCCCCCCACAATATGAAAATTTTCAAAAGAAAATCCATTTTCAATCCATATAAACATTAGCTTTCCACTTTTGGCTTTTGTGGCAAAATAATATCGCCACCACCAGCAATAATATTGTCACCACCACATTGTCCTGCCACACTATCAAGCGATTTGCTCTTTGGCTTAGCCTCTTGAAGCATCAAGACAACATCTCTCATGGAAGGCCGGTCTGCCGGGTTTCGACTAGTGCAAAGCAATGCGATTCGGAGCATTTGTATCATTTCGTCTCTCACCGGTGCACACCCAGCCCCGGCATTCTTATCTAATATGTCATTGATGTCATCTTTAGTCTTGATCTTACACCTAACCCAATCTACAATGCTGTTCCCATCACCAAACTCTGCATCAACCGATGGTTTACCACTTAAAATCTCCATTAACACCACTCCATAGCTGTAGATATCACTCTTCTCATCAACTTGTAGGGTATAAGCATATTCTGCAAAACCAAACACGGACTTAATTAGAATTAGGCTATTTCAGCCTTTTTTTGGCTTTAATGGACTAACAAAGATCAAAGTCAACATCCTAATAATTCCAAAGGGGTTGTGCGAATTGACAATATTCTTGGTGGGTCCCATGAAATTTGTGTAGATCTTGCAGAGAGCAGGTTGTGATTGTGAAAGTGAAAAATAAAGGGGAGAGGCTCTTCATGAACAATAGTGCAACATGCATTAAAAAAAATTCACATATTCAAGTTGCGGTGATTATATCTAAATTAAGTAAATTATTTTTTATTTTAAAAAGAATTTAAAATTCTTAATTTTATTTTGCAGTAATTTTTTTTATCAATTTTGTTATCCAATGTATATTTTCATCTTCAAAAAGGTCTCTTTGAATATAATTCTTTTTTTTCATTTTAGTTTTCAAAAGAATATTTTTTTTAAAAAATTCCATGTTAAAAGAAAAAAATGAGAAAAATCATTAAAGTACCAAATTATAAATTTAAAAAATCTCTTAAAGATTAAAATAGTAATTGACTCAATTTAAATTTTTGATTTTATTTAATTTTTATTAAATTTTCTTATTAATATACATAATCTATCAATAATTTTATATAAACAGAATGACTCCACAAAAAATGAGCTAAGAAAATGTCCCAAGATAGAACCTCCATCTTAGATACACTAACCATCACCTTAAAATGGCAGTCACCTAAAGCCTTGAAAGTGGAGATCAGTGTTCAGATTGTGCTAAGCTCACCATCAATATTCAATATGCTTTTTATATAGCATCAAGCTCTGCCCCCTCAGTTTGTCTTTTTGTCCCCACAAATCTACTGCTAAAGAGAATGACTGCTACAACTAGCTATACCAGGAAAGATAGGCATATAGCTTACTAACAATAGAGCTTGCTAAATTTGTGCATTATGCCTCGCTACTATGCTTTTCTTTTGTCATCTCTCATCAGATGGATATAAGCATATAATATGAATAAATTAATATTAATATTTGGTAATATAATATTTAACATATTTCTTATTTTTAAAATAATATTTTTATCATATGACAAATTAATTTATTCTTAATATTAATATGTTTGATACATAAAAAATAAGCATAAATTGCTCAAGAGAGAAAAGTGAGACTGTATTATTTTCGTTTCAAAAGTAAAACAATAGTATAGCAAATGCCTATATATAAAAATAATTGGCCATTTCTTGAGTAGGTAAGTTCCTAACCAACAAATTGAATAAAATGCATGATTATAGTCTAATATAGTTTGAAAATGTTTTATTTTTTCTTAAAAATTGCTCTAATTTCAAATCTTCTACTCTTTTTGTAAGTCAGCAATGCAGATCAATCAAAGGGAAATTATTAAAAGAAAAGGAAATTTAGAAGAGCAAGTCTCACCAGGTGCAATGTAGCCATAGGATCCAGCAATGACAGACATGGATTCATCACTCTGAATCAACTTGGCCACCCCAAAATCTGCCACTCTGGCCTCCATCTCACCGTCCAATAAGATATTACTTGGTTTCAGATCACGGTGCACGATCACTGGATCACAGTCACGGTGAAGGTAGCATATCCCCTGAGCCACCCCTAACGCTATCTTATACCTTGTGAACCAATCAGCTACCAGATTCTCGTCCTTGTTTTTCCCATGCAGTAAATCATCTAAATTCCCATTGGGCATGAACTCATACAGCAGCATCGTGCAGTCCCTGTTGCTGCAGCACCCTAACAATCTCACTATGTTCCTATGCCTCACGTTCCCCAACACATCCACCTCCGCCAAAACCCCTCTCCTCCGTCTGATGTTCTCCTTCTGCTTGCCCCACAGCTTCTTCACCGCTATGATTTCCCCACATGGCATCTCCACCTTGTACACCGTGCCTGTGGACCCCATCCCTATGATCTTATCTGACACCGTCAAGCATTCTAGCACATCCTCCGCCGAGAAATTCAACCGTTGAAAGGCGGTTAATTTCCACGGTCCGATCTCGTGATTGTTGCTGAATCGACCGCTATGATTAGTGCGGAAGCAGCGGGTCCCAGCGACAAGCGCGAAAAGCCCGATCCCAAAGGCAGCTGCGATTATCCACACGATTGCACCGGCGGTTCTCTTGGGATGCTGAGTGTGGAGCTGCTCCACCTCGTTGTTCGCGGCGGCGAGGGTGTCCGCCGCGCACGGCTTCTCCAGAACGCCGCCGCAGAGTCCGTCGTTGCCGGAGAAGGAGGAGGGTTGCAGGCTTGGGAAGATCGAACCGGACGAAGGGATGGGTCCGGTGAGCAAATTGAAGGAGACATTGAAATTCTCGAGGGTGGTGCAGTTGTTGAAGTTGGAGGGTATGGTACCGGTGAGGAAATTATGGGAGAGGTCAACGTCCGTAATGGAGGGTAAGGTGGAGATTTCCCATGGGATGATACCCGTTAGCGAATTGCGGCTCAGATTCAGTAGAAGAAGCTTCTCGCAGTGCTCAATGTCCCAAGGGATGCTACCATTGAGGGAATTTCCCTGTAATTCGACTTTGTAAATGCTCTGGCAACCTATGAAATCTGGAATCTGACCAGTGATTTTTGATGAACTCGCTGAGAAAATCTGTAGATTGGCGGCGTTCCAAATGTTGCTTGGTAATGGGTTATCGAAGAAGTTTCCTGAGATGTTCAAATATTGTATTTTGATGGCATTGCCGAAATCTTCGGGGATTTGACCCATGAAGTTGTTGTTGCTCATGTCAGCGAAGGTGAGGTTGGGGAGGTGGCCAAAACCTGCTGGAATGGAGCCGTTGAGATGGTTGTTTTGGATTCGAAGCCTTGTTAATGAGCTGCAGTTAGCGAGTGACGCTGGAATAGCACTATCAAATTTGTTGTGGAAGAGGATGAGCTTGACGAGCTTGTTTCCATTGCAAACGCTTGGTGGGATTGGACCTGTGAGTGAATTCGTGGACACATCTAGTCTCTGGAGTAACCCATTGGACCCGAGCGTCTGTGGGAGAATCCCTATTAGTGAATTGTTCCATAGATGCAGAGTGTCGAGGTTGGGAAGGTCTCCAATCCCTTGTGGTATTTCGCCGGTTAGCTGGTTGTTCATTAAGCTCAAAATGGTTAGATCCTTTAAGATGGAAATTTCTGCAGGAATTGACCCTGTGAGTTGATTATCTGACAAATCAAGACCTTTTAGTGCTTTCAGTTTTCCTAAGCTTGATGGGATTTCACCAATTAAGCGGTTCTTGTAGAGCAACAAGGTCTCCAGCATGGTCAAGTTGCCAAGTTCTGGCATCACATAGTCAGAAAGGTTAGCAAAGGAAATATCTAAGTATTTCAGACTAGATAACAATGCCAATTCTACTGGTACTCCTCCTGAGAATTGGTTGTATCCGATTTCCAAGCGTTCTAGCTTTGGTAAGAAGCCTAAATGAGGTGGTATAGGGCCTTCCAAGAGATTGCCAGCCAAATAAAGGAACTTCAATCTTGGTAAACTGCCATAACCTGATGGAATCCTATTGCTGAAGTAGCTCCCACCAAGGTTGAGCTGCTCAAGAAACCGGAGTCTCATAAATTCTTGAGGCAGAGGACCAATGAAGTTGTTGCTGTAAGCATTGAAGACCCTTAAGAACTTGAGCTTTGATACACCAGGTGGGAAAGTTGAATTGAAGGAGTTGTGGCTGATATCCAGAGTCCTCAGCTCAGTAATTTCAAAAATTGCTACTTCGAAAGTTCCACTGAAGTTATTTCCACTGAGATTCAAGTGGTTTAATGTCGTTAAGTACCGGATTTCGGGCGAAATTGTGCCAGAAAGATTGCGGCGAGAGAGGTCAAGGGTGGTGATGTGGGCTGTTCTTGGGTGGCATGTGATACCTGACCATGAACACCAAACTGGGTCTTGGTAATTAGACTTGGAGAAGCTAGACGAGGGATTCCAGTCATGGAGGCTGTTGAGAGGGTCTATGACGGAAGATTTTATTGAAAGCAGAGAGATGAGTTGGAGGGGCAGAGTTCTAGCAGAAAATACTAGGTAAGTTTGGCTAAAAAAGAAGAATAGGAGAAAGAAAAGAAAAGGTTTCATGGTTCTGGATTTGTGGGGGTTGTGGATGAGAGTATGGTGGTGTTTGGAGAGGTAAATTTAAGGGAAGGAAGGTTTTGATGAGGAAGAGAAGTGCTTTTTTGGAGTGCTGGGTGCAGAGGGAGTTTCATGATGATAATTTTGCTTCGGTGGGTTTTGTTGGTGGACATGAAAGAAAGAGAGAGAGAATGCCAAACCGTTACTTCTTCAACTTCATCTTCTATATCCCTCTACTCACCGCGCCACTACTACTCCTTTATTTACGGCTCCTACATCTCATTTCCTCTCTCTAGTTTTTCTCTTTCTTTCTTTATCTAATCTCAGTATTCTACCATTGTCTGGTATCCATCTATACCTTTTATTTTCTTGGAATTCTTTTCCCCTTTCCTTTTGCTCCCACTTTTCATCATTCCCTTGTTTCCTTTATCTTTGGCTTACAAATTGATAAATATGTATAACAGTGACAGTGTCTCTCGCAGGATCCAAGAAAGCCATCTCAATTTCCCACCATATTCCCCCCAAACCATTAATTTAAATAAGCCCATTTCCTTTTTCTTTATTTTCCCTTCTTTAAGTCTTTAGTTTTGTATTTTATCTTCCCCTCTTTCCCTTTTTGATATTTTAGGAATTTGGCTTTATCTTTCATTCCTTGGTTTCATGGGGATTCAGGTGAGAACCTTGTCCTAAACGTAGGCATGGACCACAGATATTCTTAAATGGTTAAACCAGCAGCATGTCTGCATAATTCCAATCAAAAGCATTCTCTCATTAATTACAATTGAGAAGGTTTGGGGACCAATTTTTGGCCCTCATTTACAAGCATTTGAAGCAAAGGAAACAACCTTACTAAACTTTTTTCGGTTAAAACGGATAAAAACCTCAAACCAGCCAGACAATGACAAGCAACATGAAATTCCAATTTACTCATTCTCTTTTTTTTGTCTTTTCGATCGGTTTTAACAAACTGGTGCAAATTTGCAAGCAAAGCAATACACCCATAAATAAGCAAATACATCAAACGGATTGCCAATATATATTTACCAAAATTTAGCTTCTTACATAGGCAGGCATGACATGTCCCGATCAGTAATATCCATATGGATACGGACACATAATAACTGGTTTGGCATTATTGATACTGTATAGCAATGTCTACGGGTGTTCACATCCATTTTGGGTATTTTTCAATTTAACCCAAACAATTATATGCCAGTTTAATTGTTAATATTGGTAGTTTAATTTTTTTAAATAATTTAAGTTAATTTCATTCAAATTTTATTGTGTAATAAAAAATATTTTAATCTTTCAAACAAAAGCTACCAAAAATTAGTTTCTTTATATTTTTCATTTAATTAATAATATATATGGCATCATTTCATGAGACATGCATTATATGTAGGGAGTTTTCAATTTTTTTATATATTTTTTAATTTTTTTTACTTTTTAAAATTAATTAATTAATGTTTATAACATAATTTTTTTAAAAAAATTTTTTAAGATGTTTTTGTAGAATTTTTTAAGTTACAAATAAATAGTACAAAAAAATTATGGATGAATAGTAAAAAGAAGGTAAAAAAATTTAAGAAAAAATTAAAAAATATTTTAAAAAATTAAAAAAATATATATATGTGATAAAAAATATTTAACAAATTTTAAAAAGTAAAAATTTAAAAAAAAACATAATAAGTCAAAAAATTAAAAAAAGAAAAAAAATGGGGGGACGTAAC